>OW121744.1:74183000-74284130 GCA_933228675.1 Stomorhina lunata
TATAGAAAAATTAAGTTTTTCTATAGAAAAATTAAGTTTTTCTATAGAAAAATTAAGTTTTTCTATAGAAAAATTAAGTTTTTCTATAGAAAAATTAAGTTTTTCTATAGAAAAATTAAGTTTTTCTATAGAAAAATTAAGTTTTTCTATAGAAAAATTAAGTTTTTCTATAGAAAAATTAAGTTTTTCTATAGAAAAATTAAGTTTTTCTATAGAAAAATTAAGTTTTTCTATAGAAAAATTAAGTTTTTCTATAGAAAAATTAAGTTTTTCTATAGAAAAATTAAGTTTTTCTATAGAAAATATTAAGTTTTTCTATAGAAAAATTAAGTTTTCTATAGAAAAATTAAGTTTTTCTATAGAAAAATTAAGTTTTTCTATAGAAAAATTAAGTTTTTTCTATAGAAAAATTAAGTTTTTCTATAGAAAAATTAAGTTTTTCTATAGAAAAATTAAGTTTTTCTATAGAAAAATTAAGTTTTTCTATAGAAAAATTAAGTTTTTCTATAGAAAAATTAAGTTTTTCTATAGAAAAATTAAGTTTTTCTATAGAAAAATTAAGTTTTTCTATAGAAAAATTAAGTTTTTCTATAGAAAAATTAAGTTTTTTCTATAGAAAAATTAAGTTTTTCTATAGAAAAATTAAGTTTTTCTATAGAAAAATTAAGTTTTTCTATAGAAAAATTAAGTTTTTCTATAGAAAATTAAGTTTTTCTATAGAAAAATTAAGTTTTTCTATAGAAAAATTAAGTTTTTCTATAGAAAAATTAAGTTTTTCTATAGAAAAATTAAGTTTTTCTATAGAAAAATTAAGTTTTTCTATAGAAAAATTAAGTTTTTCTATAGAAAAATTAAGTTTTTCTACAGAAAAATTAAGTTTTTCTATAGAAAAATTAAGTTTTTCTATAGAAAAATTAAGTTTTTCTATAGAAAAATTAAGTTTTTCTATAGAAAAATTAAGTTTTTCTATAGAAAAATTAAGTTTTTCTATAGAAAAATTAAGTTTTTCTATAGAAAAATTAAGTTTTTCTATAGAAAAATTAAGTTTTTCTATAGAAAAATTAAGTTTTTCTATAGAAAAATTAAGTTTTTCTATAGAAAAATTAAGTTTTTCTATAGAAAAATTAAGTTTTTCTATAGAAAAATTAAGTTTTTCTATAGAAAAATTAAGTTTTTCTATAGAAAAATTAAGTTTTTCTATAGAAAAATTAAGTTTTTCTATAGAAAAATTAAGTTTTTCTATAGAAAAATTAAGTTTTTCTATAGAAAAATTAAGTTTTTCTATAGAAAAATTAAGTTTTTCTATAGAAAAATTAAGTTTTTCTATAGAAAAATTAAGTTTTTCTATAGAAAAATTAAGTTTTTCTATAGAAAAATTAAGTTTTTCTATAGAAAAATTAAGTTTTTCTATAGAAAAATTAAGTTTTTCTATAGAAAAATTAAGTTTTTCTATAGAAAAAATTAAGTTTTTCTATAGAAAAATTAAGTTTTTCTATAGAAAAATTAAGTTTTTCTATAGAAAAATTAAGTTTTTCTATAGAAAAATTAAGTTTTTCTATAGAAAAATTAAGTTTTTCTATAGAAAAATTAAGTTTTTCTATAGAAAAATTAAGTTTTTCTATAGAAAAATTAAGTTTTTCTATAGAAAAATTAAGTTTTTCTATAGAAAAATTAAGTTTTTCTATAGAAAAATTAAGTTTTTCTATAGAAAAATTAAGTTTTTCTATAGAAAAATTAAGTTTTTCTATAGAAAAATTAAGTTTTTCTATAGAAAAATTAAGTTTTTCTATAGAAAAATTAAGTTTTTCTATAGAAAAATTAAGTTTTTCTATAGAAAAATTAAGTTTTTCTATAGAAAAATTAAGTTTTTCTATAGAAAAATTAAGTTTTTCTATAGAAAAATTAAGTTTTTCTATAGAAAAATTAAGTTTTTCTATAGAAAAATTAAGTTTTTCTATAGAAAAATTAAGTTTTTCTATAGAAAAATTAAGTTTTTCTATAGAAAAATTAAGTTTTTCTATAGAAAAATTAAGTTTTTCTATAGAAAAATTAAGTTTTTCTATAGAAAAATTAAGTTTTTCTATAGAAAAATTAAGTTTTTCTATAGAAAAATTAAGTTTTTCTATAGAAAAATTAAGTTTTTCTATAGAAAAATTAAGTTTTTCTATAGAAAAATTAAGTTTTTCTATAGAAAAATTAAGTTTTTCTATAGAAAAATTAAGTTTTTCTATAGAAAAATTAAGTTTTTCTATAGAAAAATTAAGTTTTTCTATAGAAAAATTAAGTTTTTCTATAGAAAAATTAAGTTTTTCTATAGAAAAATTAAGTTTTTCTATAGAAAAATTAAGTTTTTCTATAGAAAAATTAAGTTTTTCTATAGAAAAATTAAGTTTTTTCTATAGAAAAATTAAGTTTTTCTATAGAAAAATTAAGTTTTTCTATAGAAAAATTAAGTTTTTCTATAGAAAAATTAAGTTTTTTCTATAGAAAAATTAAGTTTTTCTATAGAAAAATTAAGTTTTTCTATAGAAAAATTAAGTTTTTCTATAGAAAAATTAAGTTTTTCTATAGAAAAATTAAGTTTTTCTATAGAAAAATTAAGTTTTTCTATAGAAAAATTAAGTTTTTCTATAGAAAAATTAAGTTTTTCTATAGAAAAATTAAGTTTTTCTATAGAAAAATTAAGTTTTTCTATAGAAAAATTAAGTTTTTCTATAGAAAAATTAAGTTTTTCTATAGAAAAATTAAGTTTTTCTATAGAAAAATTAAGTTTTTCTATAGAAAAATTAAGTTTTTCTATAGAAAAATTAAGTTTTTCTATAGAAAAATTAAGTTTTTCTATAGAAAAATTAAGTTTTTCTATAGAAAAATTAAGTTTTTCTATAGAAAAATTAAGTTTTTCTATAGAAAAATTAAGTTTTTCTATAGAAAAATTAAGTTTTTCTATAGAAAAATTAAGTTTTTCTATAGAAAAATTAAGTTTTTCTATAGAAAAATTAAGTTTTTCTATAGAAAAATTAAGTTTTTCTATAGAAAAATTAAGTTTTTCTATAGAAAAATTAAGTTTTTCTATAGAAAAATTAAGTTTTTCTATAGAAAAATTAAGTTTTTCTATAGAAAAATTAAGTTTTTCTATAGAAAAATTAAGTTTTTCTATAGAAAAATTAAGTTTTTCTATAGAAAAATTAAGTTTTTCTATAGAAAAATTAAGTTTTTCTATAGAAAAATTAAGTTTTTCTATAGAAAAATTAAGTTTTTCTATAGAAAAATTAAGTTTTTCTATAGAAAAATTAAGTTTTTCTATAGAAAAATTAAGTTTTTCTATAGAAAAATTAAGTTTTTCTATAGAAAAATTAAGTTTTTCTATAGAAAAATTAAGTTTTTCTATAGAAAAATTAAGTTTTTCTATAGAAAAATTAAGTTTTTCTATAGAAAAAATTAAGTTTTTCTATAGAAAAATTAAGTTTTTCTATAGAAAAATTAAGTTTTTCTATAGAAAAATTAAGTTTTTCTATAGAAAAATTAAGTTTTTCTATAGAAAAATTAAGTTTTTCTATAGAAAAATTAAGTTTTTCTATAGAAAAATTAAGTTTTTCTATAGAAAAATTAAGTTTTTCTATAGAAAAATTAAGTTTTTCTATAGAAAAATTAAGTTTTTCTATAGAAAAATTAAGTTTTTCTATAGAAAAATATAAGTTTTTCTATAGAAAAATTAAGTTTTTCTATAGAAAAATTAAGTTTTTCTATAGAAAAATTAAGTTTTTCTATAGAAAAATTAAGTTTTTCTATAGAAAAATTAAGTTTTTCTATAGAAAAATTAAGTTTTTCTATAGAAAAATTAAGTTTTTCTATAGAAAAATTAAGTTTTTCTATAGAAAAATTAAGTTTTTCTATAGAAAAATTAAGTTTTTCTATAGAAAAATTAAGTTTTTCTATAGAAAAATTAAGTTTTTCTATAGAAAAATTAAGTTTTTCTATAGAAAAATTAAGTTTTTCTATAGAAAAATTAAGTTTTTCTATAGAAAAATTAAGTTTTTCTATAGAAAAATTAAGTTTTTCTATAGAAAAATTAAGTTTTTCTATAGAAAAATTAAGTTTTTCTATAGAAAAATTAAGTTTTTCTATAGAAAAATTAAGTTTTTCTACAGAAAAATTAAGTTTTTTCTATAGAAAAATTAAGTTTTTTCTACAGAAAAATTAAGTTTTTCTATAGAAAAATTAAGTTTTTCTACAGAAAAATTAAGTTTTTCTATAGAAAAATTAAGTTTTTCTATAGAAAAATTAAGTTTTTCTATAGAAAAATTAAGTTTTTCTATAGAAAAATTAAGTTTTTCTATAGAAAAATTAAGTTTTTCTATAGAAAAATTAAGTTTTTCTATAGAAAAATTAAGTTTTTCTATAGAAAAATTAAGTTTTTCTATAGAAAAATTAAGTTTTTCTATAGAAAAATTAAGTTTTTCTATAGAAAAATTAAGTTTTTCTATAGAAAAATTAAGTTTTTCTATAGAAAAATTAAGTTTTTCTATAGAAAAATTAAGTTTTTCTATAGAAAAATTAAGTTTTTCTATAGAAAAATTAAGTTTTTCTATAGAAAAATTAAGTTTTTCTATAGAAAAATTAAGTTTTTCTATAGAAAAATTAAGTTTTTCTATAGAAAAATTAAGTTTTTCTATAGAAAAATTAAGTTTTTCTATAGAAAAATTAAGTTTTTCTATAGAAAAATTAAGTTTTTCTATAGAAAAATTAAGTTTTTCTATAGAAAAATTAAGTTTTTCTATAGAAAAATTAAGTTTTTCTATAGAAAAATTAAGTTTTTCTATAGAAAAATTAAGTTTTTCTATAGAAAAATTAAGTTTTTCTATAGAAAAATTAAGTTTTTCTATAGAAAAATTAAGTTTTTCTATAGAAAAATTAAGTTTTTCTATAGAAAAATTAAGTTTTTCTATAGAAAAATTAAGTTTTTCTATAGAAAAATTAAGTTTTTCTATAGAAAAATTAAGTTTTTCTATAGAAAAATTAAGTTTTTTCTATAGAAAATTAAGTTTTTCTATAGAAAAATTAAGTTTTTCTATAGAAAAATTAAGTTTTTCTATAGAAAAATTAAGTTTTTCTATAGAAAAATTAAGTTTTTCTATAGAAAAATTAAGTTTTTCTATAGAAAAATTAAGTTTTTCTATAGAAAAATTAAGTTTTTCTATAGAAAAATTAAGTTTTTCTATAGAAAAATTAAGTTTTTCTATAGAAAAATTAAGTTTTTCTATAGAAAAATTAAGTTTTTCTATAGAAAAATTAAGTTTTTTCTATAGAAAAATTAAGTTTTTCTATAGAAAAATTAAGTTTTTCTATAGAAAAATTAAGTTTTTTCTATAGAAAAATTAAGTTTTTCTATAGAAAAATTAAGTTTTTCTATAGAAAAATTAAGTTTTTCTATAGAAAAATTAAGTTTTTCTATAGAAAAATTAAGTTTTTCTATAGAAAAATTAAGTTTTTCTATAGAAAAAATTAAGTTTTTCTATAGAAAAATTAAGTTTTTCTATAGAAAAATTAAGTTTTTCTATAGAAAAATTAAGTTTTTCTATAGAAAAATTAAGTTTTTCTATAGAAAAAATTAAGTTTTTCTATAGAAAATTAAGTTTTTCTATAGAAAAATTAAGTTTTTCTATAGAAAAATTAAGTTTTTCTATAGAAAAATTAAGTTTTTCTATAGAAAAATTAAGTTTTTCTATAGAAAAATTAAGTTTTTCTATAGAAAAATTAAGTTTTTCTATAGAAAAATTAAGTTTTTCTATAGAAAAATTAAGTTTTTTCTATAGAAAAATTAAGTTTTTCTATAGAAAAATTAAGTTTTTCTATAGAAAAATTAAGTTTTTCTATAGAAAAATTAAGTTTTTCTATAGAAAAATTAAGTTTTTCTATAGAAAAATTAAGTTTTTCTATAGAAAAATTAAGTTTTTCTATAGAAAAATTAAGTTTTTCTATAGAAAAATTAAGTTTTTCTATAGAAAAATTAAGTTTTTCTATAGAAAAATTAAGTTTTTCTATAGAAAAATTAAGTTTTTCTATAGAAAAATTAAGTTTTTCTATAGAAAAATTAAGTTTTTCTATAGAAAAATTAAGTTTTTCTATAGAAAAATTAAGTTTTTCTATAGAAAAATTAAGTTTTTCTATAGAAAAATTAAGTTTTTCTATAGAAAAATTAAGTTTTTCTATAGAAAAATTAAGTTTTTCTATAGAAAAATTAAGTTTTTCTATAGAAAAATTAAGTTTTTCTATAGAAAAATTAAGTTTTTCTATAGAAAAATTAAGTTTTTCTATAGAAAAATTAAGTTTTTCTATAGAAAAATTAAGTTTTTCTATAGAAAAATAATAAGTTTTTCTATAGAAAAATTAAGTTTTTCTATAGAAAAATAATAAGTTTTTCTATAGAAAAATTAAGTTTTTCTATAGAAAAATTAAGTTTTTCTATAGAAAAATTAAGTTTTTCTATAGAAAAATTAAGTTTTTCTATAGAAAAATTAAGTTTTTCTATAGAAAAATTAAGTTTTTCTATAGAAAAATTAAGTTTTTCTATAGAAAAATTAAGTTTTTCTATAGAAAAATTAAGTTTTTCTATAGAAAAATTAAGTTTTTCTATAGAAAAATTAAGTTTTTCTATAGAAAAATTAAGTTTTTCTATAGAAAAATTAAGTTTTTCTATAGAAAAATTAAGTTTTTCTATAGAAAAATTAAGTTTTTCTATAGAAAAATTAAGTTTTTCTATAGAAAAATTAAGTTTTTCTATAGAAAAATTAAGTTTTTCTATAGAAAAATTAAGTTTTTTCTATAGAAAAATTAAGTTTTTCTACAGAAAAATTAAGTTTTTCTACAGAAAAATTAAGTTTTTCTATAGAAAAATTAAGTTTTTCTATAGAAAAATTAAGTTTTTTCTATAGAAAAATTAAGTTTTTCTATAGAAAAATTAAGTTTTTCTATAGAAAAATTAAGTTTTTCTATAGAAAAATTAAGTTTTTCTATAGAAAAATTAAGTTTTTCTATAGAAAAATTAAGTTTTTCTATAGAAAAATTAAGTTTTTCTATAGAAAAATTAAGTTTTTCTATAGAAAAATTAAGTTTTTCTATAGAAAAATTAAGTTTTTCTATAGAAAAATTAAGTTTTTCTATAGAAAAATTAAGTTTTTTCTATAGAAAAATTAAGTTTTTCTATAGAAAAATTAAGTTTTTCTATAGAAAAATTAAGTTTTTCTATAGAAAAATTAAGTTTTTCTATAGAAAAATTAAGTTTTTCTATAGAAAAATTAAGTTTTTCTATAGAAAAATTAAGTTTTTCTATAGAAAAATTAAGTTTTTCTATAGAAAAATTAAGTTTTTCTATAGAAAAATTAAGTTTTTCTATAGAAAAATTAAGTTTTTCTATAGAAAAATTAAGTTTTTCTATAGAAAAATTAAGTTTTTCTATAGAAAAATTAAGTTTTTCTATAGAAAAATTAAGTTTTTCTATAGAAAAATTAAGTTTTTCTATAGAAAAATTAAGTTTTTCTATAGAAAAATTAAGTTTTTCTATAGAAAAATTAAGTTTTTCTATAGAAAAATTAAGTTTTTCTATAGAAAATTAATTAAGTTTCTATAGAAAAATTAAGTTTTTCTATAGAAAAATTAAGTTTTTCTATAGAAAAATTAAGTTTTTCTATAGAAAAATTAAGTTTTTCTATAGAAAAATTAAGTTTTTCTATAGAAAAATTAAGTTTTTCTATAGAAAAATTAAGTTTTTCTATAGAAAAATTAAGTTTTTCTATAGAAAAATTAAGTTTTTCTATAGAAAAATTAAGTTTTTCTATAGAAAAATTAAGTTTTTCTATAGAAAAATTAAGTTTTTCTATAGAAAAATTAAGTTTTTCTATAGAAAAATTAAGTTTTTCTATAGAAAAATTAAGTTTTTCTATAGAAAAATTAAGTTTTTCTATAGAAAAATTAAGTTTTTCTATAGAAAAATTAAGTTTTTCTATAGAAAAATTAAGTTTTTCTATAGAAAAATTAAGTTTTTCTATAGAAAAATTAAGTTTTTCTATAGAAAAATTAAGTTTTTCTATAGAAAAATTAAGTTTTTCTATAGAAAAATTAAGTTTTTCTATAGAAAAATTAAGTTTTTCTATAGAAAAATTAAGTTTTTCTATAGAAAAATTAAGTTTTTCTATAGAAAAATTAAGTTTTTCTATAGAAAAATTAAGTTTTTCTATAGAAAAATTAAGTTTTTCTATAGAAAAATTAAGTTTTTCTATAGAAAAATTAAGTTTTTCTATAGAAAAATTAAGTTTTTCTATAGAAAAATTAAGTTTTTCTATAGAAAAATTAAGTTTTTCTATAGAAAAATTAAGTTTTTCTATAGAAAAATTAAGTTTTTCTATAGAAAAATTAAGTTTTTCTATAGAAAAATTAAGTTTTTCTATAGAAAAATTAAGTTTTTCTATAGAAAAATTAAGTTTTTCTATAGAAAAATTAAGTTTTTCTATAGAAAAATTAAGTTTTTCTATAGAAAAATTAAGTTTTTCTATAGAAAAATTAAGTTTTTCTATAGAAAAATTAAGTTTTTCTATAGAAAAATTAAGTTTTTCTATAGAAAAATTAAGTTTTTCTATAGAAAAATTAAGTTTTTCTATAGAAAAATTAAGTTTTTCTATAGAAAAATTAAGTTTTTCTATAGAAAAATTAAGTTTTTCTATAGAAAAATTAAGTTTTTCTATAGAAAAATTAAGTTTTTCTATAGAAAAATTAAGTTTTTCTATAGAAAAATTAAGTTTTTCTATAGAAAAATTAAGTTTTTCTATAGAAAAATTAAGTTTTTCTATAGAAAAATTAAGTTTTTCTATAGAAAAATTAAGTTTTTCTATAGAAAAATTAAGTTTTTCTATAGAAAAATTAAGTTTTTCTATAGAAAAATTAAGTTTTTCTATAGAAAAATTAAGTTTTTCTATAGAAAAATTAAGTTTTTCTATAGAAAAATTAAGTTTTTCTATAGAAAAATTAAGTTTTTCTATAGAAAAATTAAGTTTTTCTATAGAAAAATTAAGTTTTTCTATAGAAAAATTAAGTTTTTCTATAGAAAAATTAAGTTTTTCTATAGAAAAATTAAGTTTTTCTATAGAAAAATTAAGTTTTTCTATAGAAAAATTAAGTTTTTCTATAGAAAAATTAAGTTTTTCTATAGAAAAATTAAGTTTTTCTATAGAAAAATTAAGTTTTTCTATAGAAAAATTAAGTTTTTCTATAGAAAAATTAAGTTTTTCTATAGAAAAATTAAGTTTTTCTATAGAAAAATTAAGTTTTTCTATAGAAAAATTAAGTTTTTCTATAGAAAAATTAAGTTTTTCTATAGAAAAATTAAGTTTTTCTATAGAAAAATTAAGTTTTTCTATAGAAAAATTAAGTTTTTCTATAGAAAAATTAAGTTTTTCTATAGAAAAATTAAGTTTTTCTATAGAAAAATTTAGTTTTTCTATAGAAAAATTAAGTTTTTCTATAGAAAAATTAAGTTTTTCTATAGAAAAATTTAGTTTTTCTATAGAAAAATTAAGTTTTTCTATAGAAAAATTAAGTTTTTCTATAGAAAAATTAAGTTTTTCTATAGAAAAATTAAGTTTTTCTATAGAAAAATTAAGTTTTTCTATAGAAAAATTAAGTTTTTCTATAGAAAAATTAAGTTTTTCTATATTAAGTTTTTCTATAGAAAAATTAAGTTTTTCTATAAAAAAATTAAGTTTTTCTATAGAAAAATTAAGTTTTTCTATAGAAAAACTTAATTTTTCTATAGAAAAACTTAATTTTTCTATAGAAAAACTTAATTTTTCTAAGAAAAACTTAATTTTTCTATAGAAAAACTTAATTTTTCTATAGAAAAACTTAATTTTTCTATAGAAAAACTTAATTTTTCTATAGAAAAACTTAATTTTTCTATAGAAAAACTTAATTTTTCTATAGAAAAACTCACTTTTTCTATAGAAAAGTCTGTTATTGGCAAATATTGTAGAGGCACTGTTAAACATGGAGGAGGTCATGTTATGGTGTGGGGTTGCTTTTCTGGTAAAAGCTTAGGACCCCTACACAAAATAGACGGTATATTGGACAAAATAATGTACAAGGCCATACTCCAGGAAAAGATGCTTCCTCATGCCCATGAAAAAATGCCGACCGAGTGGATCTTTCAACATGACAATGATCCGAAACACAAGTCCAAATTAGTGAAATGCTTTCTGGAGCAGGAAGAGGTTAATGTCATGGAGTGGCCCGCACAATCACCCGATCTCAATCCGATCGAGAACTTGTGGGAAATTGTAAATAAAAAGATTAATCGGGAATTAGTGGGTCGGGATGCAAATAGACTGTTCGAAGCCATAAATGAAGCCTGGTCTGGCATTCCAATTAAGACTGTAGAAAACCTAATTGCTTCTATTGGTAATCGATGTGCACAAGTTATTAAAAATCGTGGCTATGCAACAAAATATTAATACCCTTTGAATAATCCAATATGTTTTGTCTCATGAAAATTTAAGGTTTTTTACATTTTGTTTTATAGAATTTTTAGTATATGAAATTTTGAAATAAATTGGTTATTTTTGTTAACAATAGAGACAAAGTTTTTTTTTCTATCTATATTAAATATTTTAAAATCTTATATTTTTGCAGTAAATTTAGGTTTAGTGCTATTACCATTTCGATCCAATATGATATGTCCGACACTGCATATAGAATTGCTATCTCGAAAACGGCTCTAACGATTTTGATAAAATTTGGCCAGTGGGTATCTTTTTTGATGTACCTTTGTTAGAACCTTTGTCTCTAAGAGGGTAAAAACGGGTAAAAAGGGAAAAAAATCGAAAACGCTATATCTCCTAAAGTAATATGTATAGAAACAAAATTAATATTACGTTTTAAACAGCTATGAAAATAAGCGGACAGGTGTTTGGTACTTTTTTGAAACTATGTTCGGTAGGGGGTAAAAAAGGGTGAAAATAGTTTTTTTGGTACCCTTTTAACCCACTCTTATATTTTAAACTAAAGAATATAGAAAGAAACTTTGTACTGCAATCAATAGATGTGAAAGAAACATTAAACACGTATTTGGTACTTTTTTGATTTGGGGCCAAAATGGGTAAAAAAGGGATAAAATGATAACTTAACATCTCAAAAAGTGATATGAATAGGAACATTATGTTAACTGCGTTTTAATAAAATGTACTGAATTCAATTGGTACCAAAGAAGAACCAAATATGCATATGGAACTTTTTGGAATTAGGGAATAAAAAGGGGAACAAATTAGTAATGTTATAACTTTTAAACAAATGAATGTGTGTCTGATGTATGTTCTTTATAGAATTGTAAACTGTGAATTTGATCATGTTATGCTCTTTAAGGTTTCTAAGTTGGTAAGACTAATTTCTGACATGTGGAGCCACTGAAAATTGCTAAAAATTAATTAAATCGTAAACTGTACATTTGATCATGCTCTTTTGCAAAGTTGAGCGCATGAGCCGGCGAAGGGTTGGTATGAATAATTTCCGACATGTGGCGCAACTGAAATTTACTCAAAGTTAATTTAATCGTAAGCTGTACATTTAATCATGCTATAATCTTGAGCAAAGTTGTTGCACATGATCCGACGAAGTTTTCTTAGTTGGTATGAAGAAATTTCGACAGGTGGCGCCACTGAAATTTATTCAAAGACAATTTAATCGTAAGCTATACATTTAATCATGCTATAATCTTTAGCAATGTTGTTGCGGATAAGCCGACGAAGGTTTATTAATTAGAATGACCAAAGTCCGACAGGTGGCGTGTTGATCGGACAAAATAAATAAAATAATTCAAAATTAATTGAATATTTGTACAATGTCTTTCCTCTAAATTTATTTTAGTACTTTATAAAATAAAATATATAAAAGCTTTAAAATTTGCCTCAAAATGCTTATCATAAAGCTCTGAGCAAGGCTCGGTCTACCAGGTACTTTTCAATGAATTGTATAAAAATTGTTAATTTTACATAAAAGTTCATTTTTAAACTTCTATAACTTTAACATTTTTTGGACTAGGCCCAATAGTTATAGTTCATATGAAAGCCTAATTCCTTTTAAAATATTTTCCATATAACGGTACCTTTGCATCGCTTCAATTTTGAGTTATAAGCGATTTTCTAAAAAAAATGTCACAAAAAATCACTGTAGCTCCTAATAGGTTAATCGATCAAGGTTTTTATACACCATATATGTAATGGCTTTGGATTGATACCCATATCAACGATTTTAGGTTTATATAAAAAAATTATTTAATTAAAGTCGACAATTCAAACGCCTATAACTCTTAAACCAAAAGCGACTTCACATCACAATTTTTTGCTTCGAAAAATAGCCAATTCGAAGAAAAATTCAAATTCAAAAGAAAAAATTACTAAAATTAGGCAATATATAGAAAGGAATATTTGTACCCTGCTTGTAAACGGGAAGTTTGACAGATACATTTTTATAAGCAGTGGTGACTCTGTTTTTTCGAAGATTAATAAATTGTGATCGCCATATTAAAAAAAGTTGTTGTCATTTTGCAGAAATTTTGCGATTTACTAAAATATTTGTTTTTAAATAATTTTTTTACAAAATAAATTGAATTCAAAAATAATTGTTTTAAAATTTAATATTTATTGTGAACTTTCGTTTAAAAGTGAAAATTAGTGTGTACATCCAAAATTTTACCAAAGAAAGGAGTTTTTATTCACCTACCCATTTTTCAACATGGTTGAAGTGAAAATATGAAACAATTTAAGAGTGTTTTTTAAATTAATTTTTTGTAATCTACAAAATAATAAAATGTATTTTATGTAACTAATTTTAATAAAAAAGACTTTAAATTTTTTATTCCAATTGTTTTTTTTTTTGTTTTCAGTCCTTTATAAGAATAAAACTACAATAGATTTACTTTCGACCAGGGGCCAAATTATGGCAGTCGATACTGAAATAATTTCGCGTCGAATATAATTTCGATAGATCGAATTTTTCTGATGATAAAACTCGAGTTTCTATTTCAGTGTTGTAAAGGGAAAAATTTCATTTCCATTTTTGCCATTTTGCAACACTGGAAATACATGTTTACTAATACAAAGTAGTTTTTTCTACATTTCTTTAAATTATATTTTTTGGAACAAAAAGTTAAGTAAACAAAAATAAGTAAAATTTGAAAAAAAAAACACGTCATCTGAAACAGGGTTTAAATAAACTGCTATAGCAGTTTTCAAATAGTCGGTTATTTCATATTTCATATAAAATTGTGCCAAAAATATGAAACAATACCACCTTTTGCTTTTATAAAAACTAGAACGAAAAACTATTTCCAAAATTTCATATATAAATTGCTATTTGCTTCTCATATTTTCGTGGTGTGCTAAAATGATTTTAGCTTTTAGGAACTATTTTATACGACAGTAAAAAGAAAGAATATGAATTTTTTCATTTTAGCATTTAGTTTTATATTCTTAGTAATGAAAACGAAAATGTTTCTCGCAGTAAAATATATTCTCATAACTATTTTGAAAATATGAAAAATAAAATGTTGACTAAAATAAACTAAAAAGGTCGACTGCCACTGACTAGCGACAAAAACTATCAAGAAATATAAAACAAAGAATCAAAAAACCTTCACAAATATTTCATTAAATATAATTGGCACAAGTAAAATTAATTATTTAAAAGTGATCTTGAGGAAGTGGGGAGGGTGGTAGGAAGAAGAATTAATAAGTTAAATTTGTTTTAAACTGACTCGACTTTACCAGGAGAACAGAAAAACAACAACATAAGTTTCAATAACATATTTTTTCTTCTTCATGTTGTTGTTTCTGTATACAATTTTTTGCCTCGTTTGTTTTTTAAGTTATTTTTGTTGTTTTTCTTTGCAGTAATTCGCTGGTAAGTTTTTTTAAGATCAAAAAATTAACCTTACAGTTTGAAGGCATAAATTGCCACTAGAACTAAAAAAGCAACTAGGTTTGCCTAATTTTCAGCGTGTTCATTTGTAAAACTAGGGTCAATATTAGATTTTTTAAATCTTTACTTGTAGAGAGTAACAAAATAAAGATTATGTAATATATGTCTTTTGTCGATTAAAACAAAATCAGAGACCACTTCTAGTTTTAAAGGCAACGTTTCCTTGTAAAACTATTGGGTAATCTTTACAGCATTACAAAGTTCTGAAAATACGAAAAATATAGCTAACAGTTGCTTGCTAGTTTTTCTGTTTTTCTATTAGAATTAATTCAGATTTAGGAAGCGCAGACCAATTTTTTTCATCCATTTTATAGAAAAACAACAAAAAAAAAACTTTAAGAAACAAACTCAAAAAACATTTATTATACAAAAACAACAAAATAAGAGAAAATTTAAAAAAAATCTGTAATTGTTGAACTTTGTAAAATGGATGAAAAATATTGGGTATGACTTGCTTAATCTAAATTGATGTAATAGAAAAACAGAAAAACTAGCAAGCAACTGTTAAGTATATTTTTCGCATTTTTAGAACTTTGTAATGCTGTAAAGATTACAGAACAGTCTTACAAGGAAACGTTGCCTTTAAAACTAGAAGTGGTCTCTGATTTTGTTTTAAACGACAAAAGACTTATATTACAGAATCTTTATTTTGTTACTCTCTACAAGTAAAGTTTTAAAAAATCTAATATTGACCCTAGTTTTACAAATGAACACGCTGAAAATTAGGCAAACCTAGTTGCTTTTTTAGTTCTAGTGGCAATTTATACCTTCAAACTGTAAGGTTAATTTTTTGATCTTAAAAAAACTTACCAGCGAATTACTGCAAAGAAAAACAACAAAAATAACTTAAAAAACAAACGAGGCAAAAAATTGTATACAAAAACAACAACATGAAGAAGAAAAAATATGTTATTGAAACTTATGTTGTTGTTTTTCTGTTCTCCTGGTAAAGTCGAGTCAGTTTAAAACAAATTTAACTTATTAATTCTTCTTCCTACCACCCTCCCCACTTCCTCAAGATCACTTTTAAATAATTAATTTTACTTGTGCCAATTATATTTAATGAAATATTTGTGAAGGTTTTTTGATTCTTTGTTTTATATTTCTTGATAGTTTTTGTCGCTAGTCAGTGGCAGTCGACCTTTTTAGTTTATTTTAGTCAACATTTTATTTTTCATATTTTCAAAATAGTTATGAGAATATATTTTACTGCGAGAAACATTTTCGTTTTCATTACTAAGAATATAAAACTAAATGCTTAAATGAAAAAATTCATATTCTTTCTTTTTACTGTCGTATAAAATAGTTCCTAAAAGCTAAAATCATTTTAGCACACCACGAAAATATGTGAAGCAAATAGTAAATTTATATATGAAATTTTGAAAATAGTTTTTGGTTTCAGTTTTTTTTTAAATGAAAAGGTGAGAGGTGTCATATTTTATCTTTGTTTAAAATAAAAATATGATTACGTTTCATATTTACTTCGAATATGATAATTAGGGAAAAAAAAACTAAAAACTAAATATTAAACCCTGATCTGAAACATTTACGGTGCGGGCGCTATAAGTTTTCATACTGTGCGGAATTGAACGTTTTCGTGGCGAAAATATAGATGTGAAAGATTTGCTTTGGACATCAATAATCAAAAAGTTTGGAATTATTTAAAAGAACTTGCAGTGAAAAATTATAAAAAAAAACAAATTGAGAGTAACAAAATTTTGATGGCCCTTCAGAAATTGAGACTCATTATCAGAAAGATTTGATGCATCCACCATATAAACCGGGCCTTATACCGAAAAATTGCAAAAAATTAATACTTATGAATAAAATGTACTTAATTAAAATTAATTTTCAATAAAGAAAGATTATTAAATAAAAAATTCAAGTGTGACTTTAATATTTATTATTTCATTTTATTATTAATCAACAATTGTTAGTTTATTTCTGTTAACTTTGACAATTGCTGGTTATGGAATCAAAAACAATATTCTATCTTTGGCTTGTTTTATTTGTTGTAACGATGTAATATGGATGATAGTAACAGTTAGTTAAAAAAGTAAATAAAAATTAGTTTTGAAATATATTTTACTAAAATGGATCCAAATATCTTTTTTATTCCTCATCATCTGACTCGAATGATGAATGTAATGTTCAGTTGATAAGAAGGCGAATCCGTGACACCAGTGATCCATTAAGTTTGTCGAATTCTGAGTAAATAAATTTATTAATAATATTTTACTGAATATACATACACAATGCAATCAATCAATTTACAGATTTAACCCGCCAATGGTGACGTACTGGTCTGTGAGACCGGTTGTATTAAAAAATTCGTATAACTTTATTCTCCGTTATTCTTTTTTGCTGCGATTTCGTGTAGCTGCAGCATTGCACATCTCCCAGCATCAGTTCATGACGAAACTGCTTAGCGAGCACAACTTCTGTATTTTTTTTACTAACCTGGTGTGTGAGACCGTGAGTCACCGTATATGTAAGTAAAATAATTAATAATGAATTTTTTATTATTCTCGTATTTTATTTAGTTTATTATAATTTTTTGTTGTTTTATTGTGTTATATGCATATTTATGGGTATTTGTGTATTTATATGTGTGTATGGATGTGTGTCATAAAATAAACTTTTTTACAGCATTTCTTACGAAAGTATCCAGCGTCACCTTGAAGATCTTTTACAAGAAACAACTTTTGATTCCGACGAATCACTTAGTTCTTCAGAGAGCGAATCCGAGAATGATTATGAACCAGAGGAAATACACAATTCAGACAGCGAAGAGGACTTGAGTGATGGAGAGGCCTCAGATAACTCTTTATTTTATATTGGAAAAGACACAGGTACGAAATGGAATATGAAAGCTGCTCGCCAATCTGTTCGTACTAAAAGTGCCAACATAGTTTCACAGTTACCAGGACCAAAGGCGATTATAGCCAATGAAAAAGACCCTCTTGAAATTTGGAAAAAATTTTTTGATGACTCTATTATTCATATAATTGTCAAGTATACCAACCAATATATTGCTACCGTAAAAGATAAATTTTGCAGAGAAACATATGCCACAGAGAGACTGATTTCAAGGAAATATATTGCCTGATAGGATTGCTCCTTTTAGCTGGTGTTAAAAAATCTAACCATCTGAACGTTGAGGAGTTGTTTCGAACAGATGGTGATTCAGTTGAAATATTTCGGCTCTCAATGTCTGCCCAGAGATTTAAATTTTTACTGCGAGTTTTGAGGTTTGATGATGGTACTACTAGGGCAGATAGAAAGAAATTGGACAAAATCTGCCATATTCGCTGTCGCTGTTGTTCAAAGATTATGCGAACCAATTTTCAATACAGGTCGCAACGTCACAACTGATAATTGGTACACCAGTATACCCTTAGCTGAAGCATTGCTGCAAAAAGGTTTAACAACCGTCGGAACAATCAGGAAGAACAAGAAGGAAATTCCTGCAGACTTCAACATATTGCACGGTCGAAATGTAAAATCCAATATGTTTGGTTTTCGTGACAACATGGTTTTGGTGTCACATGTTCCAAGGAAAGGAAAAAATGTTCTTCTTATTAGTACCATGCACAATGATGCTAAAGTCGACGACGAAACTCAAAAGCCCGAAATAATTTTGAGCTACAATGACACCAAGGGCGGCGTCGATGTCGTAGATCGTTTATGTGCGAATTATAATTGTGCTCGAGCAACAAGACGATGGCCTATGGTTATCTTCTATGCCATGCTCAATGTCAGTACCATAAACAGCCAGGTGATACATACAGCCAACAATCAAGACACAAAATTAGTACGTCGCAAGTTTATTGAGAATTTGACTATGAAATTAATTGAACCTTACATAAGAGATCGGCAAACGCAATTAAACTTGCCACGATCAATAAGACTAAGGCTGTCAGAGATCTTGCATATAGATGATGTACCTGGGACATCTGGTCCCTCAAGAATTGGTCGGTGCTATGAGTGTGGCTGGAAAAGAAACAGAAAAACCAAGTATTCTTGCAATAAATGCCAAAAATATTTGTGTCTTGAACACGTAGTGCCGTACTGCAGCAGCTGCTTACCAGAAAAAATCTAGTTTTTGAGATGTATTTTTTTGTTACTTTTTTTTTGGAAGGATACCAATTTTTGTTCATTTTATAAAAGTTCCTATTGTCGAAAGATTAATTAACATTAATTTCTTTAATGAATATGTGATTTTTTTATTTTTTTTTTAACTTTAAAAAATGTATTGCTAAAACATTGTAATTTTTAATGCTCTATTCGAAAACATTTGTGAATTTTAATATTGAAATAAAAGAGCTTAAAATTAATAAATATATTTGTTTTATTGTCAAAGTAAATAAATAAATAAAAAAAAAAACATGAACTATTAGTAATACTTTTCGAAAAATCTTCAGTTGAAAACCCCGGTGCATGAGACCGGCGTCACCATTAATCAAAGTCAAATTTGCGTCACCATTGGCGGGTTAAAAAACGCTTCAGGGTTACAAAGGAAGCTTTTAATTATATACTTGAGGAACTGGAATTTGAGGGACACTTGTCAACAGCAGTTCCATCGAAAATTCAATTGGCTTCAACCATTTTACTTTTAGCTTCCGGAGGGTTTCAAAATACTGTGGGTAATGACTTCATGCTGGGTATAAGCCAAACCACTGTCTCAAAAATTATTAAAAAAGTGGTGAAGGATATGGAAACAAAAATATGCTGCAAATTTATTAAGCTTGATCCCGATATCTGTGATGAGACAAAAGAGTTCTTTTTAAAAAAGTACAAGATTCCTTGAGGTATTTTATTTTACCTTTAGTTGTGGCTATTATATAATACAATTTGTTGTAGTAATTGGCTGTATTGATGTAACTAATTTTGGGCTGCAAAAACCACCAAATGAGCATATGTTTTTCAATAGAAAGGGGTTTCACAGCATAAATTCCATGGTTGTGAGTTAATACACGTATAGATGTTTTTGCTAAAATGGTTTTGTTTATTAAAAAATATTTTTTTAGATATGTGATCACAAACATAGAATTTTAGCCATAAATTCTAAATATGGGGGCGCTGCTCAGCGATGCGATATGTATGTATATTTATTGATACATATTAAACACTATTTTTTAAACAAAACGTTAAATAAATATTCTAACTTTAAAATTTTTTAAAAGCTTGAATAATAAAAGTGGTAGATCTACCACTTTTTGAAAATAAATTTTGTGGAATCTACTACTTTTTAATGTCGAATCTCCCACAAAGTAAAATTTTTGGTTGGCATCACTGGCGCTGCCTATGATTCTTTTGTTTGGAAACAATCTGAAGAGAGGGCTCTTTTAGAGCAAAAGTATAACAGCAACATACGAAATGCTTGGCTATTAGGTAAGAACTTGTAGTTTACATACAATAAGCAATTACAACATATTTTACTTTTCAAGGTGATTCTAGTTATCCACTTGAACCTTGGTTGCTAACCCCATACCGAAGTCCTCAAGACGGATCAATGGAATCTTATTTTAATGATGTGCATTTCAAAGGTAGATGCGTGGTTGAAAGGACTATAGGAATATTAAAAGCAAGGTGGAAAATTCTATGCCTATGATAAAAGAAGTAGGTATAGTCCTGCAAAAATAGCACAATTCTCTAACGTTTGTGCTGCATTACATAACATATCGCACTTGATCAACAAGAGTGTATTAACTCAAAATTTAAAAATTTTCAGTAGAGTCAAAAAATTATTTTCTTTTACTACTACTTTCATATAAAGAAGAGGGGTAAAACTGTAGTTTTTTGGCGAAATTATAGTGAAAATGATGTCAGATTTTTACAATGGGTAGATAAGACCACTACACATCAATTTCTTCTAAAAAGTGAAAATTTAAAAATTTTGAGTTAATACCCTCTTGTTGAACAAGTGCGATATGCATCCAATTTAAAGTACCAAATTACGAGGTCATCGAACTAACTTCTGTTGAAACTGAAGTGGGAGATGTGGCAGATACTGGTAATATAACCCAAATAACTGGAGTAGCAAAACGAATTAGAGATAATGTTAAAAACTCATTGTGTCTCTATTGATTAAAGAAGACTTTTTGATATTTACATGTTTTTACTAAATAAGTTTACAAAAATATAATTCACTGCCTTATTAATTATTTATTAAGTATGTAAATATAAAAATGTTCGCGATTAGTCCGGGAATCTTTGTTGAGATTCTCTAACTCCCTTATTCTGATTTGAAGTTCAGTTTTTTTTAATATCCATGCTTAATTGATGTGATTGAGCATTCGTTTCTAATTTTTTTCTTTAATTTGGATGATTATGTCCAATCTTTTAAGGACTTCAGCATGATATTATCAGTGGCACTAATATTTTTCTTCAACAAAACAGTCTTACTTTCCTTTGACTCTCTTTTTCGTATCGTAGAAAACCGAACGAACGTTTTTTTGGGATATTTTCATTTTCTTCTTTCTCTATAATGTCCATTATTCCTGAATAGAATTCTCTTTGTGGTGGACATTCAGGAGATGAACTTTCTCCTACTTTTTTAATTTACGAACCAAATGTTTGGACTTCTTTTATACCTTCAACATCTATATAAATTCCCGCTGCTTCAAGAATTTGTTTCTCGGCTACACTAAGGAGCTTTTCTTCGAAAGGACGATTTGTTGAAAGAAAGTTTTTTTTTCACCAACTGCTTTTGATCTGAATATACCTTTGGATGAAATGGCAGTAAGTAAATATAGTAAATAATTAACCAACTTACCTTTCTCCAAGTTTTAGCATCCTTCAACGGTGGTCCGGAAGAATTGAGCTTTACTGATAAATCTTCCCAAAGTCTATTGACTGTAGCTTTTCCTTGTGTATTTTGTAAAATTCCTTTGGCCAAATCATTGTGCTCCGACATAAAATCAGCTAGAATTTGCTTTTGTTTAAAATTGATTTTCGTTGTGTTTGACCTAATATAAAATAAAAATTAGTATATTACATAGTGTAATAATGAAAGTGATATCAAGAGCCCAGCTGATGAATTCGCCTGGAAATTTAACAAACAAAAATTTGACAAAATGTAAGTAAACCTACAAAAACAACATGGGGTTTCATTTTGTCATGTTGTATTTGTTGTATTCTTGACACCACCTGTAATGAATTCGCCTTGGTATATTTGAAAAACAATTTCGATTGATATTTTGCTAACGACTAAAACTCGCATGGTTGCACTCGAACTCAATGTTGTTATCGAGTGATATCATTAGAAATTTCGATGAGCATTGCTCGATAACGAATGACAGAATACCAAAAGAGTAAAATCTCGCAAGCTCGAGTTAATTTCACTTGCGATCGACTGCCATAATTAGGCCCCAGGTTTGTTTACTCGGTCTTAAAACGAGTAAAAATGTGTAAATTCGGTTTAGAGAACACAAAAAAATGTGAAATCGTTTTAAAATGAGAAATCTTCTCAGATACGGTTTTCAGAACAGACCCGATTGTTTACAAAATTTGAGCGATTTGCTACAAAACTTCCAATGGTTGAAATATGTTACACAGCTAACATATATCATCACGGATTATATATGTCATCAATCGTCTTCTATTCTCTCACCGTTTTATAGGCAATTTACACTACTCTAAAATCTAGTAGATTTGATTTTAAATCTCAATACAAATCTACACCGTTTACACTACATTTTTTTGACGTGAGCTAGATTTCATAACAGAATCAGTTGACACAAATAATTATGTATTTTAAAATAATGTTTGATTTTCAATTTATTTTTCTTTTCCATTCATTTTGTTAATTGAAATTAAGTTTAATTTATTTATTTTATAATTTCTCCCGCAAGAATAAGCTCACTTTTTTCCTTTGTTTTGATTTCGTAGTATTTTTTAATACTTTTTGAAAGAAAACATGGTTGCATCAATAAGTAATACTAGATTTCAAGTAGATTTTGTCAAAATCTACTTCGTAACTAGATTTATTTTTGTATGGGAAATCTAGTCAAAATCAACTAGATTTTGAACAAAATCTCGTAAGTACTAGATTTTGAGGTAATGTAAATGACTTATTAACATGGCTTTTGGAAGAAACGTTCAAATATAACCTTTACATTTACAACTGAAATAAATTGCAGCTAGAGAACAGACTGATGTAGTATATACAGACTTTAGTAAGACTTTCGATCATGTATATCATAATATTTTTCCAAATAAACTAAGCCTGTTGGGTTTCGCACCAAATGGTATTAAATGGATTTCATCATACCTACCTAAAAGGAAACAAAGAGTCTGTTTTAATAACAATATCTCTAAAAGTATAACTGTTCCCCAGGGCAGTGATTTGGGACCCATTCTTTTTTCACTTTTTATCAATGACCTGCCAAACGTTATAAACATTCTAATGCTTTACTCTATGCTGACGATGTGGAAATTTTCTACAGCTACAAACATTCATCCTGTACCTTATCATTTCAAACTGAATTGGATAAATTTAAATGAGTTAAACTTACTCTAATGCAAATGTATGCGATTCTCCAGAAAAACTTTATTTCACAACAATTACTTTTGATATTATTTTAGTTCTGAGAATTCTACTAGATATTAAACTTTATTTCTCACATTAACATGACTGTAAACAAAGCTCGTGGGACGGACCCTTGCATTCATAAAACGATGGTCAAAAGAATTTTCGGACTCCTACATAACAAAAAGATTGTATACCTCGCTTGTTAGACCTACCCTGGAATATGGGTCTATAATCTGGGACCCGCAATACAATGTACAAAACAGTTTTTGTCTACGTGTATTGCCTTGGAACCCTAGAGATCACCTGCCTTCATATCGTTATATAATATTGTTAATAAGATTATCGACATTACAAAGCCTTCGTATTATGCTTAATGCCTGTTTAACTTAATTAATGTGACGTTTTTGCTGAATTCTTATTACACAAAATTTTCCTTAACATTCTCCGACGAACTACACGTAATTATCGATGTATGACTTTTGTTACGGTGTAGGAATTTCGTATGCGTATTTCTATTAAAATGTGTTACACAGGGAGGGGAGAGGTAAAAATCTGCGAAATTAGCGTAACATAATTTGAGAACAGCCCCTAAGTAAATGTGGGCTTCTTCAGTATTATAATTTTAAAACTATGTTTTTATCTTTTTATTTTTTTTAAATTATTAGCACCACTCAAATTTGACGTTTAAATTTAATTTTTATTAAAATGTATATATATGAAACGTATTCATATAAAATAATTTTAAAACGCTTAAATAAGACCCCGTTTCTTCTTGTAGTCCTCTAAGTATAATGACCTCTTAGTGTTATTTTCCGTTAACTTCGGCACAGGTTTTGGAAGATTACTGACTGTGTTAGCTAAAAAAAATAAAAATAGTACATATATTACAAAAAAAAATTAAAAAATTTGTTGGAAAAATATGGCAAAATTAAGCATTTTTATTACATGATCATTATTAATTTATTCCACTTAAAAATGTATTGATCAAGAGCAGAAACATTGTTAAAATGTAATTTATTATTTTGTACATTGAAAAACAGTATATTGTTCTTAGTTTTAAACCCTTTTATATTTTTTGAAAATTTTGTTTTATAAATACATATTACAAATTAACAAGTAAGAGTGGTATATTCGGCTATGCCGAATCTTAGAAACCCTTTACCAATGGTGGTCAAAAGTAAAGTACAAAATTAAAAGAGTTTTGTGTGTGAAGATAAATTCGAATTTAATTAGAAAAGACAAAAACCGCAATTTTAAGCAGAGCCAATTTTGCAGTCAACAGAGCACTATAAACAGTTAACAGTAATGTTAAAAACTATCGATCTTATGCTAAATAAATCTTAAATATTGCTTAAAGAACACGTTAGTTACCAAATATTTTAAGGCTAACAAACGATTGGTAAAAAATAGTATCCAAAAACAGTTCTTTAACTAATGAATACGTCAAGTCAATTTTACATGTTAATGCTGGCAACATCGTCATTCTCTCTTGTCTCTTTATAGTTAAATATACAAAACAACGAATTAATTATTCATTGTTTCCTCCGGGTAGTCGAATTTCTAAATAATGTTTTGTATGTTTTTAATATACAAATTTTTTTCTTCTTTTCTCACTGTAAAATTATGTTTATGTTATATAAAAGCATAAACTAAACACTATAATACAGTAAAATAATAAATAGACAAATTTTTACTAAGGGTTTAAACCGATTATTTAAAAATCGAGTACATACTTTTAACTCATGTTGAATATATATACATCACTATAATGTTTTTTGTAAATTTCATTGACCGCTGTCTGTTTTTTGTTGAAAACACGAATTTTTTGTTAAAAATTAGAATTTGTATTATCAATTTCTTTAAAAAGTTTGGTTTTAGTATGAAATATGTAAAATAGAGTATGAAATATCATGGAAATTATATTTCATAAATTCCCCACCCCCGAAACCTTTTATATGATAAAAAATAGCAAATTAGAAAAAATATGATAACTAAATTTAGCAAAAATATTATTTTTTATTAGATAAGTCTGAAAACTTAAATATTTTCTTTAAAAGTTTTCACAAAATATTATTTGTCAAAACAGTAAAATATTTAACGTCGCTTTAAATTATGTAGACAGCTACTTTAAATTATTTGATGTTAACAAAAGATTAACATCGGTTTGTTAAGCTAACAATCGTTTTAGGATAATATTTTAAGGAATTTTGCTAAACTTTAGTTTACCAATCATTGTTAATTTTTTTTGCATAAGACCGTATGTTTATTGGAGTTAGTTATATGGAAATACAGTTAGTTATACGGAAGTATATACATTATTGGGAGCGGGTACTCCTAAGCGTCCAGTTTGATACTGTATAAGACGTTTTACTAAAATAATCTTGGAATTTTAGAAAAATAAGGTTTAAAATTAAATGTTATCAAAAAATTCTCAGAAGAAGAATTCTTAAAAATGGAATTGTACACGTATACCACTATATGGAGCGGGTACTCCAAAGGATCCTAATTGACATTGTGTAAGTTTTCCTCAAATAATCTTGGGTTTTGATATCCTTCGCCAATAAGTGGAAGGGTATTATAAGTTTGCCATTCAGTTTGTAATTTCTACGCAGCACGCTATTGAATTTCATCAAAATCGGTTGAAAAACACCTGAAATACCGCCAAAATAACAAAATTTATGTGCGACATATACCAAATGGCATTAAATGAATTTCATCGTACCTATCTAAAAGGTAACAAAGAGTCTGTTTTAATAACAATATCTCTAAAAGTATAACTGTTCCCCAGGGCAGTGATTTGGGACCCATTCTTTTTTCACTTTTTATCAATGACCTGCCAAACGTTCTAAAACATTCTAATGCTTTACTCTATACTGACGATGTGGAAATTTTCTACAGCTACAAACATTCATCCTGTACCTCATCATTTCAAACTGAATTGGATAAATTTAAATGCGTTAAACTTACTCAAATGTAAATGTAGAAAAACTTTATTTCACACCAATTACTTTTGGGTGTTCATTAATTGGATTCGGTTGATATTATTATTTCTCACATTAACATGACTGTAAACAAAGCTCGTGGGACGGACCCTTGCATTCATAAAACGATGGTCAAAAGAATTTTCGGACTCCTACATAACAAAAAGATTGTATACCTCGCTTGTTAGACCTATCCTGGAATATGGGTCTATAATCTGGGACCCGCAATACAATGTACAAAACAGTTTTTGTCTACGTGTATTGCCTTGGAACCCTAGAGATTTCCTGCCTTCATATCGTTATATGCATTGTATTGCGGGTCTATAATCTGGGACCCGCAATACAATGTACAAAACAGTTTTTGTCTACGTGTATTGCCTTGGAACACTAGAGATTACCTGCCTTCATATCGTTATATAATATTGTTAATAAGATTGCCGACATTACAAAGCCGTCGTATCGGGTGTTTTTTATTGAGGTATAGAACTTTAAGTTGGCATCACTTTTTTAACTGGCGGCCATTTTGTCAGCTGTCAAGTGATTAATATTTAGTTTGGTTTGCCATTTCATCATGAACAGGTTGACAAAAGAACAACGCTTGCAAATCGTACAAATTTATTTCGAAAATAATGGTTCAGTTCGCGAAGTTTACCGCAAGCTCCGTCCATTTTATGGTCGACATAATCGTCCATCAGAGCAATAATATCGGTTAACCATGGATCGTTTTCGCACTACGTTTACTCTATGTGATAATACGCATCCGCAGCGACGTCGAACAGTGCGCACCGAAGAAACAATTGTCGCTGTAGAGCAAAGTGTTGAAGAGGACCCGAATGAATCGATTCGCCACCGTGCACAGCAATTGGAGCTTTGTCTATCAACTTTATGGAAGATTTTGCGCAAAGATCTTGGCTTGCGACCTTACAGGATCCACCTTGTGCAAGAATTAAAGCCGCGAGACCATGCAATGCGTCGTGATTTTGGTGTATGGGCCGAAAATGAGATTGATCTCGATGCTGATTTTCATCGCAAAATTTTGTTCAGTGATGAGGCTCATTTTTGGTTGAATGGCTACGTCAACAAGCAAAATTGCCGCATTTGGAGTGAAGAGAATCCACATAAGACCCTTGAGACGCCATTACATCCACAAAAACTGACTGTTTGGTGTGCTCTATGGGCTTGTGGAGTCATTGGGCCATACTTCTTCCGAAATAATGCTGGAGAGTCAGTTACCATAAATGGAGACCGGTATAGAGCCATGATAACCGACTATTTTGTTAACCAATTGGATGGCATGAATGTGGATGAGTTGTGGTTCCAACAAGACGACGCTACATGCCACACAGCGCACGTCACAATTGATTTATTGAAGGAAACATTCGATGAGAGCATAATTTCGCGGAATGGACCTGTCGATTGGCCACCAAGATCGTGCGATTTGACACCACTGGATTATTTTCTTTGGGGATATGTGAAGTCGCTCGTCTACGCCAACAAACCAGAAATGTTAGGGGACTTGGAAGCCAACATTCGTGGCGTTATTGCCAACATACGGCCCCATATGCTCGAAAAAGTAGTTGAAAATTAGACCTGTAGAATTGGCTTTATTCGAGGCAGCCGCGGCTGCCACATGCCCAAAATCATATTTAAACATTAATGGCATAAAATTATCCTTCCAATAAAGCCAAATTGATGGACATTAAAACGATTTTCTTGTGTTTTATTTCAATTCGAAGTTCTATACCTCTAAAAAAAACACCCATTATTATGAATTATTTTTGCTGAATTCTTATTAAACAAAATTTTCCTTAACATTCCACGACAAACTACACGTAATTATCGATGTATGACTTTTGTTACGGTGTAGGAATTTCGTATGCGTATTTCTATTAAAATGTGTTACACAGGGAGGGGAGAGGTAAAAATCTGCGAAATTAGCGTAACATAATTTGAGAACAGCCCCTGAGTAAATGTGGACTGCTTCAATATTATAATTTTAAAACTATTTTTTTATTTTTTTTTAAATTATTAGCACCACTCAAATTTGACGTTTAAATTTAATTTTTATTAAAGTGTATATATATGAAACGTATTGATATAAAATCATTTTAAAACGCTTAAATAAGACCCCGTTTCTTCTTGTAGTCCTCCAAGTTTAATGACCTCTTAGTAGTATTTTCCGTAATTATTTTGTAATTATGTAATTATTTTGTATATTGGAAAACAGTATATTATTCTTAGTTTTAAACCCTTTTATATTTTTTGAAAATTTTGTTTTATAAATACATATTACAAATTAACAAGTAAGAGTGGTATATTCGGCTATGCCGAATCTTAGAAACCCTTTGTTTAAGTTAAGATTTCCTTAAGTGTATGTACAACTCCTGGTCTACTTCGTTAAAGTTTATTAGCTCCCTAATTTACGCCCTTGGGTGGGAAATTTCTAAACTCTAACGAGTAACAGGATCAATTAGTTAATTAGTGTTGTGCTGCCATTTTTCTTTTTATATCATAAAATCTTGGATTTTTGTACGTGACAGACACAAGTATCAAAGGTAAAACTTTATTAAATAAAAATTATATATTTTTATTAAAACTTAAAATTTATTGTTTTTTATTTATTTTCACACGAGCATTTTGGTCGATTCGTCCCGGATTTTGGAGATCAAAGAATTTGGAGCTTATTGGAAAAGGTTTTTAATAATCTTTTTTATTTTCGACAGATTGCCATCTTTTCACCAGTCGACAAACTACAGTCCACCACCACTTTAATTTTTTATTTTGGAAATAAATACATATTTATAAAGGTGCGTAATTTGAATTTAAAAAAGTGAAGCTTCAAGTGTGATATAAATAAATATTGAACAAGTGAATAAAGTGTTTGTTTTCA
Organism: Stomorhina lunata; assembly: GCA_933228675.1. Taxonomy (NCBI): domain Eukaryota; kingdom Metazoa; phylum Arthropoda; class Insecta; order Diptera; family Rhiniidae; genus Stomorhina; species Stomorhina lunata. Next base: position 74,211,427 of record OW121744.1, read on the forward strand.
TTTGCATTCGCTTTATGTGTATATACATACATACATATTTTTATACCCTTCACCACCATAGGTGGAAAGGGTATTATAAGTTTGTGCTGATGTTTGTAACGCATAGAAATATTTGTCTTAGACCCACCTTTTAGTATACCAATAGGCTTAGAATCACTTTCTGAGTCGATTTAGCGATGTCCGTCCGTCCGTCCGTCTGGCTGGCTGGCTGGCTGGCTGGACCCCCATGTAAACCTTGTAATCAAACTACAGGTCGCAATTCTAAAGATAATTTGATGAAATTTGGCACAGATCATTTTTTTGATAATGGGACCATGGATATTGAAATTGGTCAAAATCGGTCCATTATTTATGGTACCTCCCATAGGTCCCACTTCCCGGAACTGCTATATTGGCCACGAATATCAATATTTTTTCATGAAATTTAAAACAAATACTGCTTATATCAACTAAAATCACTGTACCAAATTTTGTTGAAATCGGTCCACATTTGCCCATAGCTCCCATACAAACTCTTCTTTAAAAACGCACTAAATGAGACAAAAAATCACTAAAACGCTCGTAAATCTAAAGATAATGGAAATTTTGAGTCTATTTTTTGCATACATAATTTTTGTAACAACTGTAATCAATCTGCCAAATTTCGAGATAATCGGTCCACATTTGACCTTAGCTCTCATATAAGCTCAAATGACGGAAATAGGTTGAATATATAAGTTTTGAGAAAATGTTTGTATGATGACAAAATTTAGCAAATATTTGTCTTTACACAGGAAAAATAACACCTTTGACCTTAGTGGTGAAGGGTATCGTATGGTCGGCTTGACCGACTATAGCGCTTTCTTACTTGTTTGTATATACATACGTTCTTAATTATTGTGATTGGTCGTGTTTGAACCCGTTTTTACATTACTTATATAGTGTAGTATCGCCTTTAATTACTAAAACGGAGCCGGCTCTTAAAAGACGGACATAAATAAAAAATTTTATAAAAATAAAGATAGAATGTTAATTCTTTATGATTTGTTTTATTTTCGGTAGCAAAATAAAAACAAATCTTAAATAGAATTAAACTTTATTATTCCATATTTTTTCGTTTTGGCCAAATATTTTGTTTTCCCACATTCTAGCCAACCAAGTGTGGGAATTACTGCGTCAGCTTACACGTGGTATTCAAATTACCAGCCAGACAGTACGAAATCCAACACTGTGTCTGGGCTGCGTGTGAAAGTATTTAAGTGCAGCATAAACAATTCCGGCTCACTTAAAATCTAAATTATACAATTCTTTTTTTTTTGTTCTATTTTTTATTCAAATTTTTGTTTAGTTTAAGGTTTAGTATATAAGTATGAATATTTTTGAATAAATCGTCACTTCTACTTTGAAAACCATTGAGTTAAAACCTTTCTGATCCGCCTCTCTCGGTGTACTACCTTGAGAGTATCTTAAAAATAATAAAGTTTTATTCTGGTGTACCACCAGGATAATTCAAAATAAATAACATTTTAATTCAACTTATTCTGGTGTACCACCAGAAAAGTGCAGAAGCGAGGCAAACGAGCCCCAGCAACAATCATTTGGCGACCGTGACAGGACACTTAAGAAAAGGCTGCATTCATCATGGAAAATTCAACCTACCTTCTTAGCCTACTGAAGGAAACTGGAGAAGAGATTGCCCGTATTGTAAGGAATTTCTCGAAGGATTCCAAAATTCGCAAAACCCCGACTTACTACCAGGAACGACTAGCCAAGCTTAAAACCGCATGGACTCAGTTCGAGGAGGTCGACAGTAAGTTGAGGGCTTTGAAGGACGTTCCCACCTCTGATGAGTACTTCACAGAGGATTACTATACCAAAATCAAAACCATGGCATTCCAACATATAACATTAATGGAACGTGAGAGCCAAGCATTAGAACCCAAAGAGCGTCTTGATCTCCCATCACACAATAAAGATCAGCTACCAGCCACAGCCGGAGGTCACAAAGGCCTTATCAGCCGCTCTCTAGCGAAAATGGCGGCATTAGAAAGTCAGTTCGATGGTCTTCAGATCAGAGGCCAGGAAAAATGTTACTATGAGGTCAAAAGGGCCACAATCACTCAGTTATGGCAACAAATAGATCAAATGAACGACCAAATAGTGGACACATATCAGTCTCCAGAAGAAGCCGGTTATGAGTCATCGCGATATGTTCGGCTAGAGAAGGAGGCTGAGTCTGCAATTATAAATCTCACAAGTGCTATTAGCCAACTTACCTCCTCAACCCCGGAAACAACAGCAAGGACCTCTTCCTTACCATTACCCACCATCACTATTACCCAATTTAACGGTGATTACATGAAGTGGCCTTCGTTTTCGGATCTGTTTACTAGAATTATTCACGAGCAACAGATGAGTGAAGTGCATAAGATGTGGTATTTAAAAACCAACGTCACTGGCGAAGCAGCAAATCTTATAAATCATCTCCCTATTACGGGAGAAAATTACAAGGCGGCGTGGCAGCTGCTAGTAAACCGTTATGAAAACAAGAGAATCATGGTAGCTACTGCCATCCAGAAGCTTCTCGATCAACCTTCCGGCGCTAATACTTTGAGCACTATCAAACGGTTGCATGACACAACAAGGGAGTGCTTAGCAGCTCTATCCAATATGGGACTTCAGACTACGTCATGGGACCCGCTTTTAATCCACCTTTTAGTTAAAAAGGTGGACAAAACTGTTTATAGCCAATATGAACAGTCGATTTCAAATCCTAAGGAGCTACAAAAACTAAGCGACTTTTTAGCCTTCCTAGAAAACCACTTCCATACTCTTGAAGCTATGGGATACAAAGAGAAAACTGCTGTCAACAATCCTAAAACCTGCACGCTTACTACTCAACCTCGGCTCGACAGCCGACAATGCGTTAGTTGCAAGAGAGATCCTCACCCATTATATCGATGCAAGGAATTCATATCACTGAGCCCAAAAAACCGACTCAACCTTGTCCAGAAACAAAGGTTATGCGTAAATTGTTTTAACAATAGTCATACAACCAAACAGTGCACGATCTCAGGCCGCTGCCAAAAATGTGGAAAAAAGCACCATACGCTGGTTCACCTTGAAAAAACCCCACAAGGAAATGCGACATCCACAGAACCTGGAACATCTTCCAACCCAGCTAGTAATCAATCATCAGGCCAAGCGACCTCCCTCGTCACTACACCAGCAGTTATAGTAGAAGGCATGACTGTGAATTCTTCTGCCCACAAGCCCTATGTTTTACTCGGCACAGCTTTGATAAAGGTTAAGGCAAATGGTTTGGAAACAGAATGCAAGGCGATTCTCGATTCAGGATCGCAAGTCAATCTAATTACCGAAAGATTAGTCACCCGACTCGGACTCCCCGCAAGGTCTGCATCAATCTCAATCAATGGCATTGGGAAAAACCAAACCAGGGTTCAACACCGAGTCAACATAACACTTGAATCTCGACTTAACAATTTTTCAGCGCGTTTGGAGGCATTCGTGTTGCCACAAATAATTGCTCCTCAACCTTCCCAACTTATTCACATTGACAACTGGCCGATTCCAAACAATATAACATTGGCAGACCCAACATTTAATCGTCCAGACAAAATTGACATCCTTTTGGGAGCAGAATATTATCACCAATTGCTCGCAATTGGACAAATTAAACTTGCTGAGGATATTCCAGTATTACAAAACACAACTTTGGGCTGGATAGTATCAGGAAAGGTATCTGGTCAACATCTGTCGGCAGCCACGTGTGGGGTCCTAACGAACGAGGATAAAATGGATGTGGCAATTGAGAGATTTTGGAATCTCGAGGAGATCGGAAGCACACAGCAAAACTTGTCGCCTCATGATGCACAATGTGAGGCACACTTTAATCAGCACCATACACGTGACAAGAATGGAAGGTTCGTAGTAAGACTCCCATTCTGTACTGAAAAGTCTGCTTTAGGAACCTCACATAGTATAGCCTTCAATCGATTTCTGTCATTGGAACGACGACTATCCAAAGATAATACCTTAAAACAACAATACACGCAATTCATTAATGAATATGAAACATTAGGGCACATGACCAAAATCAACATAGACAAAGTGGAAGGGCCTAAATACTTTATTCCCCACCACTGTATACTACGACCTGAAAGCAGCACCACCAAACTTAGGGTGGTATTTGATGCCTCCTCGAAAACATCATCAGGAAAATCTCTAAACGATATTTTGCATACCGGACCATCACTACAGAATGAACTGTTTAGTATTTTGCTGAGATTTCGAATGCCGCGTTTCGTTTTTACTACTGATATAGAAAAAATGTTTCGCCAAATATCAATCCATCCCAAGGACCGACAATACCAGATTATTCTGTGGCGAAGTAGTATCACGGAACCCATCAGCTATTTTACATTAAACACCGTCACATATGGAACCAGGCCAGCTCCATACTTAGCAACAAGATGCTTGAAGGAAATCAGCCAGCGTAACAAGGCCTATTTCCCATTAGCAGCTGGTTTTTTGGAGAAAAACTTTTATGTCGATGATGGATTAGGTGGTGCTGACAATTTAAATACAGCGCTGGAAACTCAACGCCAATTGCAACAAGTCATGGCCCAGTATGGGTTCAACTTACGAAAGTGGTGCGCCAATCATCCTCAGCTGCTTCGTAACATACCAGAAGGCGAGCAAGAAATCAGCCTCGACTTCTCCACAGAGGAAGCTGATTACACAAAAACCCTGGGACTGGCTTGGTTACCCAAAAATGATCAACTTAAGATCAAGGTCAACATAGCACCAATCAAGGCAGTAACCAAAAGAACAGTAACTTCAGACTTGGCACGTATTTTTGATCCTCTTGGACTCTTGTCCCCTGTGGTGGTCAAAGCAAAAATGTTTGTCCAGGAGCTGTGGACTCTAAACCTTTCATGGGATGAAGCGGTGCCTGCAGAATTTAACTCTCGTTGGCGTGACTTTCGAAACAATCTTAACGAGCTCGAAAACTTTCAAGTTCATCGACATATATACAAAGGCCAGGTCCCCCACAACACTCAGCTGCATGTCTTTACTGACGCTTCCGAGAAGGCATATGGAACAGCAATATACGTTAGAACATTTCTACCAAATAAAACAATCATCGTATACTTATTATGTGCAAAATCGCGTATAGCTCCTCTTAAACAGCAAACACTTCCAAGGCTGAAGTTATGTGCTGCTCAATTGGGAGCTAACTTAGCTGCAAAAGTTAAACATGATTTAGAAATGACTACAACACCAACCTTTTATTGGACTGATTCAACAATTGTGTTAACATGGATAAACTCGAGATCGTCTTCTTATCATACATTCGTGGCAAATCGGATCGCTTCTATTCAAGAAACCACCAAACCAGAGCAATGGAGACATGTGAGCTCCAAAGACAACCCAGCAGACATCATATCTAGAGGATTGAACCCACAGCAGTTACAACAAACACCCCACTGGATGTACGGGCCATTTTTCCTTCACGGTGACGAGAAACATTGGCCTTCAGACTTCCATCCAACTTCTGACTCAGCCATTATTGAGAAGAAACAAACCCATCACAATTTACTGGTATCGGCTGAGGGTGAAAATCTGTTGCACAGAATCAACCACAGAAACTCACTGAAAACGCTTCAACGAGTTGTCGGATATGTTCTAAGATTCATAAAAAATGCCAAAACCTGCAAGCAAGAGCGACAAATCAGGCCAACTCTCACTCCATTTGAGCTCCACGACGCCATTGTCATCATTGTTCGAACCACACAGCATTCGAATTTCAAGGAAGATATCCAACTGCTGCAAAAACAGAAGGAACTTAAAAGATCAAGTCCGATCAAAGGCTTATCACCATTCTTAGATGAAAATAATATAATAAGAGTTGGAGGTAGACTAGAAGAATCGCCATTGAGTTTTAATGCAAAACACCCCATGCTTTTGCCCTTTAATGATATAATAAGTCGACTAATCTTCGAGTCAGTACACAGGGAGAATAAACATTGCGGTCCCACCGCACTCCTTGCAACCATAAGACAACGATTTTGGCCTATTAAGGGAAAACACTTGGCTCGTGAAACTGTCCATAAATGCATACAGTGCGCAAGAGCAAAACCAAAACTTCTTCAACAAATTATGGGAAATTTACTAAGAACGAGAGTGACGCCTTCAAGACCCTTCATCAACGCAGGTGTTGACTATTGCGGTCCAATATGGGTGCACTTCAAAACCAGAGGGAAACGACCTCAGAAGGCGTATATTGCTGTTTTTTGTTGCTTTGCTACAAAAGCAGTTCATCTAGAACTGGTAACGGACCTCACAACCGATGCATTCATTGGAGCACTCAAGAGGTTTATAAGTCGAAGAGGGCATTGTCAGAATCTTTATAGTGATAACGCTACCAACTTCGTGGGAGCACGAAATCAACTGGAGGAGTTATCCACCGCAATATTTTCTACAGGGGCTCAAGAAACAATCCAACGGGAATGTGCAATTAAAAACATTAATTTCCATTTTATACCTCCACGATCTCCGCATTTCGGTGGACTATGGGAAGCGGCAGTAAAATCCGCTAAAGGTCTTTTGATCAAGGAAATATCAAGCGCATCCCTGACGTATGAAGAAATGGAAACCATTGTCATAGAGGTTGAAGCGATCCTGAACTCAAGGCCAATTGCACCATTACCAAATAATCCGAATGATGACGCTGCACTAACTCCTGGACATTTCTTGATTGGGGAGCCTCTCACGGCTCAAGTTGACGCGACTGCTCAAACAACATCATCAAACTTGGCAAAACGTTGGGAATTAGTGTCTCGAATTAAACATCAATTTTGGAAGCGATGGTCGCAGGAATATCTCAATGAACTCCAGCAGCGCAACAAGTGGCAAACTAAGTCTCAAAATCTGCAACTCGGCACCATAGTTGTGATTAAAGATAATTTATTTCATGAACTGGCGACTCGGTAAAGTAATTGAAACATTTCCTGGGCCCGACGGGTTTGTCAGGACAGCCGCGGTTAAAACCTCAACTGGTGTCATTAAGCGAGCCATCCACTTACTCGCTCCGCTCCCCTTGGAACCACCTGACGATGAAAATGGAAATAATTCTCTACACCTCAAACGAAGCCCCGAGCCCAGTGACAAAAGCAAAGATGCACCACGTCCGAAACGTGTCAACTTGACCACAACAATTATGCTCGTGATTATAGCATTGTTTCTTCCATTAGTGACATGCCAACAAATCACTTATACTCAAATTAAAAGCAATCCTGGTATACATTTTGAGCAGATTGGTAAAATTAAACCAATCCTCTCAGAGTGGAAACTTCTTATATATTTCGAACTGGCACCATTTCACAAGGAATTGCAGCTTTTAATTAACGGAACTAATTCCTTGATGAAGGACTGCAATCACCCATACTTCAACGCTCAATGTACCGGACTGATAACCCATTTCCACAATATCCAGGATGAAATGCAGGCCGGTCTAGAAAATCTCGCTAAACGGAAAAAACGAGGGGCAATAGATATAGTCGGCAACATAGCGAATTCCTTGTTCGGTGTTCTGGATGCAAAATATGCTGAACAAATGTCCGACACAATCAACATCATTAAAAACGACGAAGCCCGACTACAAGGTCTACTGCGGAATCAAACATCCTTTCTGGACTCTACCCTTAACCTTATGAGGCAGACTGAAGCTCGGACTCAAAATAGCTTTGAAAAGGTCAACTTGAAAATCAGCAGGCTCATGAACCTCACAAACTATGACAATAACCACCAATCACAGCTCATTTTATCTCTCAGTGTCCAGTTAATTATAATTGCAGACAATTTACAAAAAATGCACACATCTATGATTAATTTGTTAGCGGACACTTATCATGGTCGAATCAGCCCTATTCTACTCACCCCAGAACAATTTTCTATTGAAGTTGCCAACATAAAAGCAAATCTTCCAACAGATCTTACACTACCAGTTGTGGATATCATCAATGTATATGGGATAGCGGCAGCTCATGCATCAATCTCGAACGAGCATATCATCTGCACCTTGTTCATTCCTTTATCAAATCCAAATGAATATGATTTGTTTTACCTTACGCCAGTTCCACAAGGAATAAACAATTCATTAATAGCTGTCATACCAACATCCAAAATGATAGCCCTTAACGCTCATCGTGATAAATATTTCACAATGGATGATAAGAAACTTCTTGACTGCAAAACACTTGAACCCAGAACCTTTTTATGCCCAAATATCCAAGCCATTCATCACAAGGGTTCACCAATATGCAGCTGCGAGATACATTTATTTAATAATGAATCCGATGCAGGCTGCACTATAGAAGTAATAACTAACAACAACGTGTGGTATCAACTGTATAAAAAGAACCAGTGGCTGGTCGCAACTCTTCAACAACTCAAATTAAGCTCAGTTTGCAACGGGAAGAGCAATTATCAGCTTTTGCAAGGCACTGGGTTACTCACGCTACCAGCAGGATGTACCATGAAAAATGAAATTATCACGATAACCAGTCATCAAACTATCACATCAACACTTCATCAATCCGATACAGCCAATAAGATGTCATTCTTCAATCCACTGCACAATGTGGACAACCTGACGAAATCTTTGATGTACCGGTCAAGTATTGAAGAAATAACTCGTTTGCAGGAAAAGGTGAAGGCACAACTACGCGAAATACCAATTACAACAAGCAGTCATGAAGTACATAGCTTGGCAGTTAGTTATTCGGGAATAGCGCTCATTTTAATAATACTTATTGTGCTACTAAGAAAATGCATATTAAAAAAAAAGAGCCACCACCCATCGTGCAGACCCGCAACCTGCTCCAAGATCAACATGGGATATTTCAGAAGATCCACCAGCTTAATATTGCCTTTTAAGAATTAGATTAAGCTGCCGGAATTAATTTATGCTGTCTCAGTAATACTTACGAAGCCCTAGGGGTCGCAATATGTTAATTCTTTATGATTTGTTTTATTTTCGGTAGCAAAATAAAAACAAATCTTAAATAGAATTAAACTTTATTATTCCATATTTTTTCGTTTTGTCCAAATATTTTGTTTTCCCACATTCTAGCCAACCAAGTGTGGGAATTACTGCGTCAGCTTACACGTGGTATTCAAATTACCAGCCAGACAGTACGAAATCCAACACTGTGTCTGGGCTGCGTGTGAAAATATTTAAGTGCAGCATAAACAATTCCGGCTCACTTAAAATCTAAATTATACAATTCTTTTTTTTTTTTGTTCTATTTTTTATTCAAATTTTTGTTTAGTTTAAGGTTTAGTATATAAGTATGAATATTTTTGAATAAATCGTCACTTCTACTTTGAAAACCATTGAGTTAAAACCTTTCTGATCCGCCTCTCTCGGTGTACTACCTTGAGAGTATCTTAAAAATAATAAAGTTTTATTCTGGTGTACCACCAGGATAATTCAAAATAAATAACATTTTAATTCAACTTATTCTGGTGTACCACCAGAAAAGTGCAGAAGCGAGGCAAACGAGCCCCAGCAACAATCATAGAATTTAAATAATTTGTTTAATTTCACGGTTTTTTACTTGATAATTTGTTATTAAATAAATAAAATTATAATTCAAAAAATTCTGTGAGTGCTTTCGTAAAAAAAAGGGTGAAATAAAATAAAGTAAAAAATATTGTTGGAATTTTTTGTTTTTCTTTGCTCCTTTTTTATTAGTAGCATACACCCTACGGTCGGTCTGTTTGACTTATATATCGTTTGTGACAAGTAAATTCAAGTAAAATTTTAAATTTATTAAATAAATTAAATTTTCTTTAAACAAATATTTATAATTTGTAAAAAATTTTAATTTTTAAAATTTTTTGGGAATTTTTATAAAGGTTTCATATATTGAATAAAGATTTATAAACAAATTTAATATTTTTTGAATTACTTCGCGATCAATAGAGCTCGTTAAAATATTTTGGGAAATTATTTTGAAATAAATTAAAGAAAAATGCCTTCCACACCCTTTGAAAATTTTATTTGTACTTCGGATTCTTTAATCCAATTTAATGACTTCGTCAATAATTTAAAAAAAGAAGACCAAAGCATTTATATGCTTCAAGGTCATTTCAACCATTTAAACCATTTATGGGAAAAAGTTTTAAGAACAAATGACGAATGTATGGAATTTTTAAATAGTGCGGAAAATCCAAATAAGAGGGATATTGGGGCTGCAATAAAAAAGTATAATTCGGCTTATACTTCACAAATTGAGTGTTTCGCGAACTTGCAAAGCCATATAGAAAAACTTAAAGAAGTTAAAAAGCTAAGTGATTCTCCGGCATCTTCAGTAACCGTCCACAACACAGGCCATAATTTAGTGTTGCCACCTTGCGATGTGGACACTTTTGAGGGTAATTACTTATCCTGGCCTGGGTTTAGAGATTTATTTACTGCACTTTATGTAAATAGTTCACGGTTAACCAACATTGAAAGGCTTTGTCACCTTTTGAGGAAAACCAATGGGGAAGCCAAAGAAATCGTAGAAAATTTCCGCTTTCCGATGAAAGTTTTGATTTGGCTTGGAAAAGTCTTCGGAAGACTTATGAAAACCCTCGAATGTTGGTTAACAACCAGCTCAAATCACTGTTTAAGCTTCCAGTACTTGATAAAGAAACTGGTGTAGGGCTCAAAAATTTGCAATAAGGAATAAATACTTGCCTTTCTGCATTATCAATTTATAAAGTGCAGACCGAATACTGTGATCCAATTATAGTCTTTATGTGCGTTCAACGTCTTCCAGACTCTACAGTTACCTTATGGGAGCAGAGCATAAAAGACAAGTTCATCTTATCTGCCTGGAAAGACATGGATGCATTCTTGACGGAAAGGATCCAAACTTTGGAATGTCTTCGTGATGTTAGGGAACCACTTTTTTCCTCTGCGAAGGGTAGTCATCTTGTCGTGATGCAGAGGCTTACGCGCAATGAACGTTAAGGCTATGCTGGTGGAGATGTTACATCTCCGGAAGGGTCACCCATACCAGACAGGCTTAGGGGGAGCGCTACACTAAGAAATACCCACCCCCGTATCAGCTGGCGTCTGTTTCCCATACTGGGCGGCCAGTTGATACTTTTGGATCCCACTATAGCAGTCCTTTTAGTGCAGCTTTCACTAAAACTGTAGATGGGATCTGTCCGTTTGGATTTTTAATCCTCTTATTTGTTTTATTTGTCCGAACCTCTCAAAATCCACAGGGCGTCTGTTTCCCATATTGGGCGGCCCTGTGGTCTGCGTCTGTTCCCCGATGGGACGGCAGTTCTTTTTATGACTTGGCCGCAAGTATAAACGGCAACAAATCAAAATTTTCAATATGGAAAGTTCAAATAAATCACGCCCCATGTGTCCGGTCGGGGACTTTATAATCTCCGGATGTAAAGATAAATCTGCCGCGGTGCCAGTCTCAGGCCGCGGGGCTTCGAAAGCTACTGAGACTTGCTTGGTAAATGCACCTGGCCAAGCTAATCCAGCTACAAGTGCGAATCATAACGCTGGGGAAAGGAGTTCTGTCTCGTACGGACCCCCAACCAGCAAAAAACCACCACATAAAACACCGGATGTGCCTCTGTCCTTTAAACCGAGCACTTCCAAAGCTGCACTGGCCAAATTCCCTGCTTCGGGTTCTAACCCAGTGCTTCCTGTGCATAAGGGAACTAAGGGCACTGCGAAATTAAGTTCGAGTGTTCTCCCTGCACATCCCCAAAGGAGTCCTAGAGAGGCGGTGACAAACCCTTCTCGAAAGGCTCCTTCTCAGCACAGCAAGGAGACTGCGAACTTGAATTCGGGTCCACCTACTGAGGCTTGCCCCATTAGGAAGCACACTAGTCCGGCCAGAAGGGCCTTCCTTCAGCGGCGTGCTGATACAAGGAAGCTTCAGACGCTTGGTGACAAGCCTGATGACGCCCTCACTCCTGAGGAGAGTGCAGCTAAGTCATGGGCTATTAAGACGCTGGCTGATTTTCAGGCTAAGACTTCCTCCACGTCCACGGACGCGCCTGAACGGCAACGCTCGGAGGAAGACTCTTCTCCACATAGCCATCAGCCTGACACCAAACGACCCAAGCCTGCGGCTAGGTTAATGGACAGATCCTTTAGCGAGGTTGCCAAAGGCCACCTCGTGAAGGCTGTCATTGACCGTAGCAATGCTGACGGAGCTATTTCCCCCGAAAGGTGGGAAATAATCCGTGTAAAGTTAGTGGGGGTTGTCATTAATGTCCTGAAGGACAATCCTGGCCCCCCACCAAACTGCAGCGACGCTGGCTGGTTTCAAGGTCGGGTTAAGTTGATGGCTTGCCATAATGAGCGCTCTGCTATTCTTCTTAAGAAAGCAGTTCAGCTCATTGAGGGCATCTGGGAAGGAGCTAGGCTTGACGTGGTCTCCAAAGAAGAGATACCACGCAGACCTACGTCCACTGCCCTTGTGCCCGATGGTAAGTCCTCCGCTAAGGAGATACTGGAGCTCCTTCAGATAAGTAATCCAAGCTTACCTGTCCATGACTGGAAGGTAGCTAAGATTTCTGAACCTGAAGGAGCTCTCAGAAGGATAACTGTTATCCTTACGCAGGAAACCTTAGCTCCACTCCGTGAGATGCGCGGGAAGATCTTCTACGGTTTCGAGGAGATCTCCCTTCACGTCTACCGGGGGGATGATAAGGTCACCGGTGAGAAGGTTAACAGTTCATCGGATCCATTAACTAGGTATGAGGATGTTTCCAGTCCATCTCATCTTAAACAATCCCTGGATAGTCTTGACTCTCTTGGTGTTGTCGAAGATGTGATTGACATGGAAGCCGACGAGGAAGCCCTCCTGAACCCCGACCCTGAGGACGAGGATCAGGATGACTTCAACGTCACTCTCATTCCCCTCACGTTTTCCGAGGATGATGATGAAGATAACGCAAGTTAATCTTCATCACTCCAAGGCAGCATCCGCGGCTCTGCTCCTTCGCCTGGCGGACCGTGGAGAGGAACTTGCGCTAATTCAGGAACCCTGGATCAATTGAGACAGGATCTGTGGATTAGCGCTTAAAGGCTACAAGCTAATCTATGCCAGTGGAACAGGTAGGCCAAGGGCATGTATTTTAGCTAAGAGCTTACTTAATATCTTCATTCTCTCTGACTACAGTGATGAAGACACAGTTGTAGCGGCTTGGGAGACTAGAACGTGCTACATGGGGCATGATCACACCAGCCCACCCCCAAACTCCCTGGTTCGGAAGACAGCGGACCTGGCACATCAGCACAACATGCCACTCATCATAGGAGCCGATGCCAATGCACATCATGTCATCTGGAGAAGCTTCAATACCAACACAAGAGGTGAGTCAATTTTTGATTTTATTCTCTGTAATAACTTAGAGGTAGTTAACTCTGGGTCAGAACCCACGTTTGTAGTCGCTAACAGACAAGAGGTTCTTGATATAACGATTGTTAGCACCGCACACTCAGCCTTGATCAAGAATTGGAAGGTCTCCAAGGACTGCTCCTTTTCGGATCATCGCTATATCGAATTTGAACTCGTAACACAACGGGAGAAAGCTACTCCTTATCCTAATAGAAGGAAGACGAACTGGGAAATCCAGAAGGCCTCCACCTTTACCGAGCATCAACACTCGGAACGACATTGACCAGGCGGTAAACGCTTTAACTGACGCCCTAGACCAATCCACAAATCTGGCTTGTAGACTCACCGTCAGGAGGGGTAAAAAGAAACCCCCCTGGTGGTCCTCAGACACTGCGACACTCAGGAAGGAATGTCGCCGGCTGTTCAACGAGGCGAAAAGGACCCATAACTGGGCCTCATATAAAGCCTCCGTTAACAGATTTAAAAATCTAGTCAGGAATGCGAAGAGACAGTCTTAGAGGAACTTTTGCAGCGGCGTCGAAGGTTCTTCTGACACTAGCAGACTTCGTAAAATCCTGACATCGTCGCCCTCGGTAGCTGCCTACATTCAAAAAGACAATGACTACTGGACGACGAATGGATCTGAAACACTTGAGGTCCTTTTAGAAACACACTTTCCGGGCTGCAAACCCCTTAACACGTGCACAGCCATTAACCACACCATCTTCGAGTTCACTCCGATCCCTTTTAACAGGGAAAGAATTAAATGGGCTCTTGATAGTTTCGACCCGTATAAAGCTGCGGGTCCGGATGGTATCATCCCAGCCGATCTGCAACATAATGCCGATCTCCTAATACCCTGGCTAGCTCTGATATATGATGGTTGTCTTAGGCTATCTCATATACCAGAACCCTGGACCAGGTGTAATGTTGTCTTCATTCCCAAAGCGGGTAAGGCTAAACATACGAAACCGAAGGATTTCAGACCTATAAGTCTCTGTTCCTTCCTTCTAAAAACCCTGGAGCGAATCGTTGACGCGCATCTACGCGCTACAATCGATACTACACTCTTCTCCAGCTCACAGCATGCCTATAACAAAGGTAAATCTGTTGAGACTGCACTCTACTCACTAGTTAGCTTTATTGAAAAATCTCTTGAGTTCGGCGAATTTACACTTGCCGCCTTCCTAGACATTGAAGGCGCTTTTAACAACATAAAACCAGAGTCTATTATATCGGCTATGGAGGACTTAGGGGTTGATAAATCCATTATTTCGTTTGTAGAAAAGCTTCTCACCTACAGAGTCATTAGCTCAACCATGGGCGTCGCTACAATCTACAAGGTAGCATGTCGAGGGACCCCACAAGGAGGTGTACTATCCCCGCTTCTATGGAACCTTGCAATTAACAAGCTTCTCACCAAACTAGACTCTCTGAGATTCAACACTATCGCATACGCGGACGATGTCGCTATAGCAGTGTCAGGAAAATTTCTTAACACCCTGCCACAACGTCTTGAAACAGCCCTTGACATACTTAACCGTTGGAGCATCTCTAACGGCCTGGGAGTAAATCCCACTAAAACGGAACTTGTACTTTTCTCGCGGAAATACAAAATACCCAAATTTACTCTTCCAAAACTAAATAAGGTTGAACTCGTGCTCACTGACCATGCCAAATATCTTGGGGCATTCTGGACTCAAAACTGTCCTGGAGCCTAAACACCCAATTCAGGGTGTCCAAAGCATCTATTGCACTATACTCATGCAGAGGAGCCATAGGCAAAACCTGTGGACTCAATCCCACTAATACTGTCTGACTCTTCGACATGGTCGTCAAGCCTATACTAATGTATGGTGCGCTGGTTTGGTGGCCTGCACTAACCAACTCAAACCAACGGAATTCTTTCACAAAAATTCTAAGAACATCCGCTCTAATGATCACGGGTGCCCTAAAAACTACACCATCCAAGGCGCTCTTTGTTATGCTCAACTGGCTCCCAGTCGAATTAATGGCACAACAAATTGCCCTTAACTCGGCTGTCCGACTTAGCACTATCGGAACCTGGTCCCATTCGCAATCAGGACACTCCACTATCCTGGATAAATTTATAGATATCCCTGACAATATTGATTACTGCATTCCCACCCCACTCTTCGACAAATCCTTTACTGTAACTATCTCTGGAGACCCACCATCCTTTGATGATGACTGTCTGGAGGTATATACGGACGGATCTAAGTCAAAGATGGGCGTGGGAGGGGGCTTCTTCATTCCGCTTTTAGGGAAGGAAATCTGTTTTAAGCTACCTGATCATTGTAGTATCCTTCAATCCGAGATATCGGCCATATATAGGGCTGCCAATTGGTTAAAATACTATAGAATATACGGCAGGGATATTCGCTTTTGTATCGACAGTCAGGCTGCCATAAAATCCCTATCTAATGTCCACACGACATCTGTTCTTACTCGTAAATGCCGGGCATCTCTAAATGAGATGGCGAGACATTGCAATATCGAACTTTTTTGGGTACCCGGGCACAACAACATACCTGGTAACTCCACTGCGGACAGACTTGCTAAATCCGGTGCTCTCCTGGGTCAGGATAATATCGATCAATTTACGGGAATACCGCTATCCACCTGCAAATCAAAAATTAGGCAACTTCTTTATGAATCAGGCAAACATGGCCCACTTATGACAAGAAACGTTCAAAGTGCTTGGCTTCTCTACCTCGCCACAGACTCCGGAACCTAATCTCGACCCTAACAGGTCATTGTACTGTTGGCTTAACCTTCAACACCATGACTACTGCCGTAGCTGTCACAACGTTGAAGAGGAGGAAACGGTTACTCATCTTCTCTGCCACTGCCCCGCTCTCTCTTTTTCGAGAGCTACCTTTCTGGGAGCACTCTATCTGCATGATCTATCCGATCTAGCGAGTATTGACATTCGCAAAATAGAATCGGTTATCAGAGCTACAGGATGGCTTGAATAATACTCTCATCGATGGTCTGGAATTAATTATCTTTGTTCTCTTTTCCAGTCTATCCCCTGCAGGTACCACAAAGGGACCGCTTCTAGGACCCAAGTGACGCTGACTAACCATCGGCTGCCTGCCTAACCTAACCTAACCTAGGGAACCACTTAATCAGAAAAAAGCTGCTAGTCAAAAAGTGAATGCGACCTACGCGACTTCGTCTTCCAACAATAATAATTGTGTAATGTGTAAAAACCAAAACCATTTTCTACGGGATTGCAAACGCTTCAAAAACCTTTCAGTTGCTGATCGTTTTTCGACGGTCAAAAAGTTTCACTGTTGTGTAAATTGTTTGTCACGTACACATGAAGCAAAAAGTTGCAATAGTCAACATAGTTGTGCTACATGTGGAAAGAGGCATCATACTATGTTGCATAGAAATTTGCCTGCATCAGAAAATTCTTCTAATGCCTCGAGTGCTACCACTCAAAATAACACAGCTCAAAATAATACAAATCAAAATCTTAATTATCAAACTGCAAATCCTAATGTTAGAGCCTTTGTTCCTGGATTGCCTAGTACTTCAACAGGTATCCAATCATCGACTTCGATAAATCGGCAGACATATCATGTGTCTCAAAATCGGAGTGTTCTCTTAGGGACAGCAATGGTGACTATACGTCACCAGGGTACTACGTACCCAGCTAGGGCTCTTATTGACCCAGCTTCGGAAAGCTCATTTATTTCTGAACGGGTTCAGAATCGGTCGAAAATAGCTGCACATTTTACGAATGCCACCATTTCTGGTGTAAATGAAACCGTTTCTGCTTTAACTCGAAAAATTTGTTCGGTTGAAATAGGCTCTCCCTTGGATTCAAATATAGTTTTGAGAACTCTGTTTCTTGTATTACCAAAAATTTCTGGTAACTTACCTTCGTTCATTGTTGATAATCGAATGAAGGAGAATTTGCCAAGTTTACGTTTGGCAGATTCAAACATTTTTGATAGTAGACCAGTCGATTTACTATTAGGTGCGGATTTATATCCACAAATAATGTTAGGAGAAATTCAACGTAATGTGCTAGGAACTTTGTTGGCCCAGAATACAATCTTCGGTTGGATTCTCAGCGGTCCCGTTTCACAACCTTCGGTGCGCGTGTATTCTACACGCGTTGAATTTTCTGAAGAAGACAATTTAAATCAAAGCTTACTTTCCTTCTGGGAATTGGAGGAAACGCCAAAAAGAAAATCTGTTTCTATTGTCGATCGCAGATGTGAGGAGAACTACCGGAAAACTACTCGTCGTGGATCTGATGGACGGTATATTGTAACCCTTCCTTTTAAACCGGAGTATCCCGAACATATTTCTTTAGGCTTGTTGCGAAATAATGTTCGAGCTCAATATCAACGAATTGAGACCTCACTTCTGAGGAAGCCCACAATAAAGAAGATGTACGATGACGTTGTCAGGGAATATCTGGAGTTGGAGCATATGAAGGCAGTTGAGGACAATGCGGAACGAATTCTGTCTTGCTACTTACCCCATCACCCGGTAATAAAATTGGACAGGAAGACAACAAAATTAAGAGTAGTTTTTAACGCATCGAATAAAACCTCTAGCGGTTTTAGTTTAAATGGTTGTCTTGATGTAGGACCTACACTGCAAGCGGATTTAGTTATTCTTATATTACGCTGGAGATTTTATTCGATGCGTTAAAAACTACTCTTAATTTTGTTGTCTTCCTGTCCAATTTGATTACCGGGTGATGGGGTAAGTAGCAAGACAGAATTCGTTCCGCATTGTCCTCAACTGCCTTCATATGCTCCAACTCCAGATATTCCCTGACAACGTCATCGTACATCTTCTTTATTGTGGGCTTCCTCAGAAGTGAGGTCTCAATTCGTAGAAATTGAGCTCGAACATTATTTCTCAACAAGCCTAAAGAAATATGTTCGGGATACTCTGGTTTAAAAGGAAGGGTTACAATATACCGTCCATCAGATCCACGACGAGTAGTTTTCCGGTAGTTCTCCTCACATCTGCGATCGACAATAGAAACAGATTTTCTTTTTGGCGTTTCCTCCAATTCCCAGAAGCGAAGTAAGCTTTGATTTAAATTGTCTTCTTCAGAAAATTCAACGCGTGTAGAATACACGCGCACCGAAGGTTGTGAAACGGGACCGCTGAGAATCCAACTTCGCTTCTAGGAATTGGAGGAAACGCCAAAAAGAAAATCTGTTTCTATTGTCGATCGCAGATGTGAGGAGAACTACCGGAAAACTACTCGTCGTGGATCTGATGGACGGTATATTGTAACCCTTCCTTTTAAACCGGAGTATCCCGAACATATTTCTTTAGGCTTGTCGCGAAATAATGTTCGAGCTCAATTTCTACGAATTGAGACCTCGCTTCTGAGGAAGCCCATAATAAAGAAGATGTACGATGACGTTGTCAGGGAATATCTGGAGTTGGAGCATATGAAGGCAGTTGAGGACAATGCGGAACGAATTCTGTCTTGCTACTTACCCCATCACCCGGTAATAAAATTGGACAGGAAGACAACAAAATTAAGAGTAGTTTTTAACGCATCGAATAAAACCTCTAGCGGTTTTAGTTTAAATGATTGTCTTGATGTAGGACCTACACTGCAAGCGGATTTAGTTCTTCTTATATTACGCTGGAGATTTTATAGGTTTGTTTTCAACTGTGATATAACACAAATGTATAGGCAGATCAGACTTGATCAAGCTCATACTCCATTTCAACGAATCTTATTTCGTGACTCTCCTTCGGAGGAAATTAAAGAGTATGAGTTACAAACTGTAACTTTTGGAGTTAATTGCGCTCCATATCTAGCCATTCGTACCTTGTTGCAACTGGCTGATGACTGTGAACATGAGTATCCCCTCGCATCACAAATCCTTCGGAGATGTATGTACGTTGACGACGTTTTGAGCGGAACTCATGATATATCAACTGCTCTGGTCGCTCGTGATCAAATTATAGCAGCTTTGTCTTCAGCTGGCTTTGAACTTCGAAAATGGACTTCTAATGATAAGTCCATTCTAGAGGGCTTACCTCTCAATCATTTAGTTGATGAGAAGCTTTTAACTTTTGTCGAGTTTAGCAGTTCAAAAACATTAGGACTTCAATGGAACGCTCAATTGGACGTGTTCTATTTTAAAGTTGATACAATTGCACATCGCGCTAAATATACTAAACGGGAAGTACTTTCAATTATTGCAAAGTTATTTGATCCTGTTGGCTGGCTTAGTCCAGTAATAGTCATAGCCAAGATGATTATGCAAAAAATTTGGAAAGACCAAATCGAATGGGAAGATTCTCTCAAGCCTTCTACGATGGCTGAATGGGATAAATTTGTTTCTTCATATCATGAAGTGAATTCTATTCAAATTCCTAGATGGGTTCGTTATGTACCTGAGTCTACGGTTGAAATTCATGTCTTTTCAGATGCCTCGGAAAAGGCATACGCGTGGGCCGTATATATTCGTATACAAACTCCAAACAACGAAATTTTTTACCAATTTGCTTACTAGCAAAACAAAAGTGGCGCCAATTAAATCAGTCTCTTTACCGCGTCTTGAATTGTGTGGTGCTGTCTTAGCTGCCGAGCTCTTATCAAGCGTGTTAAGAGAAATCGATGTAACCCTGAGCCAAGTATTTTGTTGGACCGATTCTACAATCGTCCTTGCTTGGTTAAGAAAAGATCCTTGTTCTTGGACCACATTTATGGCTAATAGGGTCTGCCGGGTGCAAGAAATAGTCGGTAAGCTTAATTGGAATCACGTCAAATCAGAGGATAATCCCGCTGACTTGGGAAGCAGAGGTGTTCTACATTCCGATTTGGAACAAAGTCAACTTTGGTGGCACGGTCCACAATGGCTTAAACAAGATAAATCATCTTGGCATTCGCAAAATCTGTCTTCGCTTGACACAGAAATTGAACTTCGTTCTGTAAAAACATATGCTTCATTCTTTACAGATTATAAAGATGTGTTAGAGCGATTTTCCACTCTGAATAGAGCACTACGGGTTATATCATATATGTTTAGATTTTATCGCAACACACATCCAGCCCACAAAGGTCACCACAGATATACGTCTGATCTGATTGGTGACGACGAGGTTAAGTTTGTTAAAACCCGATTGGCTATTATGGCTCAAAAGGTTCATTTTCAAGACGAATACAAATGTCTTCTTGATAAGACTCCTCTTCCTCCGAAGAGTTCTCTTTTAAGTTTAAATCCATTTTTGGATAACGAGGGTGTTATGCGTCTTAACGGTCGCCTCGTTAAATCTCCTTCACTGGTTTACACCGAAAGGCATCCAATTCTGTTGCCTTATTCGTGTCGCTTTTCACATCTTCTAGCAAGCTTTGTTCATGTCATTTCAATGCATGGGAGAAATCAATTAATGTTGAGAATTTTACGTATAGAATACTGGATTCCTCGAGTAAAAACTTTGGTAAGATCGGTCGTACATCGTTGCAAACGTTGTATATTGGATCGAAAACGCTCATGTAGTCAAATTATGGCTGCTTTGCCACCAGAGCGGACTACCTTGAACCGCCCGTTTACCACTACAGGTGTCGACTTCGCCGGCCCTTTCGATATGAGAAACTGTAGTGGTAGATCAAATCAGGTACTAAAAGCATATGTCTGTATTTTCGTATGTTTTTCAACGAAGGCTATTCATTTGGAAGTAACTTCAGATTTATCAACCGATAGATTCTTGGCTGCTTTCAATCGTTTCATTGCAAGACGAGGATGCCCTAAGACTATGTTTTCAGACAATGGCACTACTTTTGTTGGCGCTTCAAGAGAAATCGAAAGAGATTTCCGAACATTTTTAGCCGAAAGTCGGGCTAGAGCATGTTCTACTTATGGACTTCAGGGCCTCTCGTGGCGTTTTATACCTGCTGGCGCTCCCCATATGGGAGGGCTTTGGGAAGCAGGTGTTCGAAGTTTTAAACTTCATTTTCGAAAAGAAGTTCAAGCGGTAAGATACACTTTTGAAGAACTCTCAACTATATTAGCGAGAATTGAAGCGTGTCTTAATTCGAGACCTCTTTGCCCCATGAACGAAAATGCCAACGAGCCAGTAGAGCTGACTCCGGGTCATTTTTTAATTGGATCGCCTATATTGGCTCCACCGGAACAAACAATATATGACTCACATCTGAGTGTTGTGAACAGATATAGGAAAGTTCAGGCTTTTATCCACCATATCTGTCGCCGATGGAAAGAAGAATATTTATCTGAACTCCATAAGCGGTACAAATGGAAATATCCACAACGCGATATAGCTGTTGATGACTTAGTAGTCATTCGAAATGAACAGTTTTCTCCTACATCTTGGAAACTAGGTAGGGTCGTAAAAACATATCCGGGTAGCGATACACACGTGCGGGTCGCGGATATTAAAACTGAAAACGGGATATTCAAGCGACCAATCACAAAATTGATCCCTTTGATCAGTGAATGTGTTATATAGTTTAATCCAAGTATATTAATATTTAATATTTCTTAGCGTCATGGAGTCCTTACGTTTATTATTCAATAACGATGGTTTGGAGGATTATGATGATATGTTAGTGGATGAGTCCGAAATTGCAACAAAATCGGTTTCCGCAACTGAATCGGTGGCTGTTGAAGAAGAAAAAGTAGATGAAGCCTCCCCTATAGTCGTGAACCCCGAATCAAATGCAACGACATCGTCACAAGCCAAGGAAGCCTCGGGTTCGAAACTAAAACCGTCCCCGGTCAATTGTCGGGTTTGTAACAAATTACATCCTTTGTACGGGTGTCCTTCATTTAGAAAGTTGTCGTTGGAAAAACGCATACGGCAAGTCGTGTTGCATCGGTATTGTTCGAGGTGCTTTTCACCACATCATCACGTTAATGTTTGTCTGAGTGAAAAATTGTGTAAGCACTGTAAAGGGGAACACCACAGCCTTTTACACACACACGAACGATCCGCTCCGACCAACTTTCCGACTACAAACCGAAACAGACTACAAATCGTCCGACAACTCAATCTCCGACTCTTTATTTGCCTATAAGGCATATGCTAACTTTCTCCCCTACTGTGAGAGTTCTTCTTAAGACCACTCACCAAACCATACCGATTCGGGCAGTAATCGACCTTTGTTGCGCCCGCAGTTATGTTTGCGATGAGCTGGTCAAAACAATAAAGTTACCCACAATGCCATTCGGAACGGACCTGATGTCGCGAATCCAAATTCGGTCGATACACCACCCTAAAGAAACGTTGGAGTGTACGGTAAAGGTCACAAAAATGAATAAAATAAAAACCCCGTTGGTCTCTGTCTCCGAGTCTATTAAGCAATCCTTTTTAGGACTACAGCTCGCGGATCCGAGTTTTAACGTGTCCGCGAATGTTGCACTCGTTCTCGGTCCGGAATTAGCACCGCAAATTTTAAAGGGAAATCTCATATCGAACCCGGGACTGCCAGTGGCTCAATACACCATGTTTGGTTGGGTCATTTCTGGCCCATTACCGTTTTAAATAAATTATTTATTTAATTTTTATTTGATTTTTATTTATTATTTTTTATATTAATTATTTTTAAATTAAAGTTTTCTTCTATAGAAAACTTAGACCACAATATTGGTCCGGTCGTATGACCATTCGTCGATTTAGAAAAAAATTGACCGCTATATTGGTCCGGTCGTATGACCAGTCATCTTTAAATTGACCGCTATATTGGTCCGGTCGTATGACCAGTCATCTTTAAATTGACCGCTATATTGGTCGGGTCGTATGACCACTAAACCTTACCTTGACCGTCATATTGGTCTGGTCGTATGACCACTTTGTTTTTTTTTTTTGAAAAAATTAATAAAATAAAATGAAATGTATAAAAAAAAAAAAAAATAATAATTAATTAATATAGATTTACCTTTTATTTTGTATATTTAAATATTGAATTGTTGTAACAAACCTTGTTGTTGCAAGGTGGGCGGCAATGTTTAAGTTAAGATTTCTTTAAGTGTATGTACAACTCCTGGTCTACTTCGTTAAAGTTTATTAGCTCCCTAATTTACACCCTTGGGTGGGAAATTTCTAAACTCTAACGAGTAACAGGATCAATTAGTTAATTAGTGTTGTGCTGCCATTTTTCTTTTTATATCATAAAATCTTGGATTTTTGTACGTGACAGACACAAGTATCAAAGGTAAAACTTTATTAAATAAAAATTATATATTTTTTTTAAAACTTAAAATTTATTGTTTTTTATTTATTTTCACACAAGCACCCTTTACCAATGGCGGTCAAAAGTAAAGTACAAAATTAAAAGAGTTTTGTGTGTGAAGATAAATTCGAATTTAATTAGCAAAGACAAAAACCGCAATTTTTAGCAGAGCCAATTTTGCAGTCGATCTTATGCTAAAAAATCTTAAATATTGCTTAAAGAACACGTTAGTTACCAAATACTTTAAGGCTAACAAACGATTGGTAAAAAATAGTATCCAAAAACAGTTCTTTAACTAATGAATACGTCAAGTCAATTTTACATGTTAATGCTGGCAACATCGTCATTCTCTCTTGTCTCTTTATAGTTAAATATACAATGCAACGAATTAATTATTCATTGTTTCCTCCGGGTAATCGAATTTCTAAATAATATTTTGTATGTTTTTAATATACAAATTTTTTTCTTCTTTTCTTACTGTAAAATTATGTTTATGTTATATAAAAGCATAAACTAAACACTATAATACAGTAAAATAATAAATAGACAAATTTTTACTAAGGGTTTAAACCGATTATTTAAAAATCGAGTACATACTCTTAACTCATGTTGAATATATATATATCACTATAATGTTTTTTGTAAATTTCATTGACCGATGTCTGTTTTTTGTTGAAAACACGATTTTTTTGTTATTAGATTATCAATTTTTATTAGTATTATCAATTTCTTTGAAAAGTTTGGTTTTAGTATGAAATATGTAAAATAGAGTATGAAATATCATGGAAATTATATTTCATAAATTCCCCATCCCCGAAACCTTTTATATGATAAAAAATAGCAAATTAGAAAAAATATGATAACTAAATTTAGCAAAAATATTATTTTTTATTAGATAAGTCTGAAAACTTAAATATTTTCTTTAAAAGTTTTCACAAAATATTATTTGTCAAAACAGTAAAATATTTAACTTCGCTTTAAATTATGTAGACAGCTACTTTAAATTATTTGATGTTAACAAAAGATTAACATCGGTTTATTAAGCTAACAATCGTTTTAGGATAATATTTTAAGGAATTTTGCTAAACTTTAGTTTACCAATTGTTGTTAAATTTTTTTGCATAAGACCGTATGTATATTGGAGTTAGTTATATGGAAATATAGTTAGTTATATGGAAGTATATACATTATTGGGAGCGGGTACTCCTAAGCGTCCAGTTTGATACTGTGTAAGACGTTTTACTAAAATAATCTTGGAATTTTAGAAAAATAAGGTTTAAAATTAAATGTTATCAAAAAATTCTCAGAAGAAGAATTCTTTAAATGGAATTGTACACGTATACCACTATATGGAGCGGGTACTCCAAAGGATCCTAATTGACATTGTGTAAGTTTTCCTCAAATAATCTTGGGTTTTGATACCCTTCACCAATAAGTGGAAGGGTATTATAAGATTGCCATTCAGTTTGTAATTTCTACCCAGCACGCTATTGAATTTCATCAAAATCGGTTAAAAAAACACCTGAAATACCGTCAAAATAACAAAATTTATGTGCGACATTGTGAGGTTCATTTAAATAATAAATTGTTAATTGGGTTTTATTTAAATTTAAAATATTTCAAATCAATATAGGTTTTGAAAAAAAAATTTCAAAAATCTATAAATAAGAAAAGGTAAAAATATAAGTATTTTGTAAAAATTTTATTAATAATTTCATCGTGTAATTTAGGAATCTCTATTTTGCATGGGATCAAGTGAATCTTTAGTTCACTTAAAATTTGCAAATTATCATTCCGGATATAACCAAAAACAATATCTTCCACAAGATAAAAAAAAAAGATTTTTAAAAATATCAAAAGACCTCACAAGAATTCTAAAAGAAATTCAATCAGAACTTCGCTGATAGCATCATACATAGGACTTTATTTTATAAACCTCAAATATCTCCTAAATTAAACTAACACTAAAGGACAAATTGATTGAAGAATCTTAAAACTATTACTTATAAATAAGCGAAAAACAAATCTTAAAACGGATCTTCTTAATAGCTGTAATCTATCATCAAACACTCGTCTTAAAACCAATTCACAATTCTATATCTAACACTAACTTAAATAATACATAACTAATTTGAGCTTAAATTAATCTTTAAATTTCAATTTTAACTATTTTTATTTAAAACTATTCCTAACTTAATTTTATCTTGAATCTATTTTTTTTTTAATTTAACTAAAATCCTAATTTAATTTCATTTTTTTTTAAATTCAATTTCTTAAATCTAATTTATCTTAAGTCTATTTTTTTTACCTTAAATTAACTTGAATTTTATCTAATATTATGTAAATACACTTAACACTAATTTTCTTACACTAACTATACTTTCACACATACACTGACATATTTACCACATATACTTTACACTCAAATATAAACAGGATATTATAATTATATATCAATTGATCTTTTAAATAACAATTTAAGAATTTTAAAATCATCAATATTCGTCCTTGAACATCAGGCCTGCTGTCTTCGATGGATATTACGGGTAAGTGCGATAAATAAAATATAATTATAAAATATCCGCATATTTATTTACATATATAAAATGTCACTAAACAAAATAATTTTATTAGAATTTTGTTAATTATTAATTTTTTTTATATAATTTAATTTTTTTTTTAAATTGCAAAGTATGCAATTAATTTATAATATTAATAAAATAGTTTAATTATTTAAATTTAATAATGATTAATTAAGTATTTTTTTTATTCTACGAAAGGTTAATTCGCGTATAGTTAGGGAATCATTTTAGGGCTATTTTCTTATAAAATTACAATAAAATAGTATGGTTGGGAGGGTAGAAGATATGAAAGAAATAACATCATCTTTCCTTGACATTAGTTCGAACAATTTTTTCATTTTTTTTTTTTATTGTTTTTTATTTATTTTCACACAAGCACCCTTTACCAATGGCGGTCAAAAGTAAAGTACAAAATTAAAAGAGTTTTGTGTGTGAAGATAAATTCGAATTTAATTAGCAAAGACAAAAACCGCAATTTTTAGCAGAGCCAATTTTGCAGTCGATCTTATGCTAAAAAATCTTAAATATTGCTTAAAGAACACGTTAGTTACCAAATACTTTAAGGCTAACAAACGATTGGTAAAAAATAGTATCCAAAAACAGTTCTTTAACTAATGAATACGTCAAGTCAATTTTACATGTTAATGCTGGCAACATCGTCATTCTCTCTTGTCTCTTTATAGTTAAATATACAATGCAACGAATTAATTATTCATTGTTTCCTCCGGGTAATCGAATTTCTAAATAATATTTTGTATGTTTTTAATATACAAATTTTTTTCTTCTTTTCTTACTGTAAAATTATGTTTATGTTATATAAAAGCATAAACTAAACACTATAATACAGTAAAATAATAAATAGACAAATTTTTACTAAGGGTTTAAACCGATTATTTAAAAATCGAGTACATACTCTTAACTCATGTTGAATATATATATATCACTATAATGTTTTTTGTAAATTTCATTGACCGATGTCTGTTTTTTGTTGAAAACACGATTTTTTTGTTATTAGATTATCAATTTTTATTAGTATTATCAATTTCTTTGAAAAGTTTGGTTTTAGTATGAAATATGTAAAATAGAGTATGAAATATCATGGAAATTATATTTCATAAATTCCCCATCCCCGAAACCTTTTATATGATAAAAAATAGCAAATTAGAAAAAATATGATAACTAAATTTAGCAAAAATATTATTTTTTATTAGATAAGTCTGAAAACTTAAATATTTTCTTTAAAAGTTTTCACAAAATATTATTTGTCAAAACAGTAAAATATTTAACTTCGCTTTAAATTATGTAGACAGCTACTTTAAATTATTTGATGTTAACAAAAGATTAACATCGGTTTATTAAGCTAACAATCGTTTTAGGATAATATTTTAAGGAATTTTGCTAAACTTTAGTTTACCAATTGTTGTTAAATTTTTTTGCATAAGACCGTATGTATATTGGAGTTAGTTATATGGAAATATAGTTAGTTATATGGAAGTATATACATTATTGGGAGCGGGTACTCCTAAGCGTCCAGTTTGATACTGTGTAAGACGTTTTACTAAAATAATCTTGGAATTTTAGAAAAATAAGGTTTAAAATTAAATGTTATCAAAAAATTCTCAGAAGAAGAATTCTTTAAATGGAATTGTACACGTATACCACTATATGGAGCGGGTACTCCAAAGGATCCTAATTGACATTGTGTAAGTTTTCCTCAAATAATCTTGGGTTTTGATACCCTTCACCAATAAGTGGAAGGGTATTATAAGATTGCCATTCAGTTTGTAATTTCTACCCAGCACGCTATTGAATTTCATCAAAATCGGTTAAAAAAACACCTGAAATACCGTCAAAATAACAAAATTTATGTGCGACATTGTGAGGTTCATTTAAATAATAAATTGTTAATTGGGTTTTATTTAAATTTAAAATATTTCAAATCAATATAGGTTTTGAAAAAAAAATTTCAAAAATCTATAAATAAGAAAAGGTAAAAATATAAGTATTTTGTAAAAATTTTATTAATAATTTCATCGTGTAATTTAGGAATCTCTATTTTGCATGGGATCAAGTGAATCTTTAGTTCACTTAAAATTTGCAAATTATCATTCCGGATATAACCAAAAACAATATCTTCCACAAGATAAAAAAAAAAGATTTTTAAAAATATCAAAAGACCTCACAAGAATTCTAAAAGAAATTCAATCAGAACTTCGCTGATAGCATCATATATAGGACTTTATTTTATAAACCTCAAATATCTCCTAAATTAAACTAACACTAAAGGACAAATTGATTGAAGAATCTTAAAACTATTACTTATAAATAAGCGAAAAACAAATCTTAAAACGGATCTTCTTAATAGCTGTAATCTATCATCAAACACTCGTCTTAAAACCAATTCACAATTCTATATCTAACACTAACTTAAATAATACATAACTAATTTGAGCTTAAATTAATCTTTAAATTTCAATTTTAACTATTTTTATTTAAAACTATTCCTAACTTAATTTTATCTTGAATCTATTTTTTTTTTAATTTAACTAAAATCCTAATTTAATTTCATTTTTTTTTAAATTCAATTTCTTAAATCTAATTTATCTTAAGTCTATTTTTTTTACCTTAAATTAACTTGAATTTTATCTAATATTATGTAAATACACTTAACACTAATTTTCTTACACTAACTATACTTTCACACATACACTGACATATTTACCACATATACTTTACACTCAAATATAAACAGGATATTATAATTATATATCAATTGATCTTTTAAATAACAATTTAAGAATTTTAAAATCATCAATATTCGTCCTTGAACATCAGGCCTGCTGTCTTCGATGGATATTACGGGTAAGTGCGATAAATAAAATATAATTATAAAATATCCGCATATTTATTTACATATATAAAATGTCACTAAACAAAATAATTTTATTAGAATTTTGTTAATTATTAATTTTTTTTATATAATTTAATTTTTTTTTTAAATTGCAAAGTATGCAATTAATTTATAATATTAATAAAATAGTTTAATTATTTAAATTTAATAATGATTAATTAAGTATTTTTTTTATTCTACGAAAGGTTAATTCGCGTATAGTTAGGGAATCATTTTAGGGCTATTTTCTTATAAAATTACAATAAAATAGTATGGTTGGGAGGGTAGAAGATATGAAAGAAATAACATCATCTTTCCTTGACATTAGTTCGAACAATTTTTTCATTTTTTTTTTAGTTAATACTTAAGTTTAAGCTACCTTTTTAAATTTTGTTCGATTCTTAGTCTATTTTCAAAAGAGACAAGAACACCACCCCAAGCCCTGAGCACGGTCGGAAAAATAGTAGGTAGCGCAGGTCTCTTAGGAAGTAGAGCAGGAAGCTTGAATCGTCACATAAATTTAATGGCGCCCAACGCACAGTGGTTTACGGACGCTTTTTTTTGGAAATAATTCTGTAACTTTTGAACTACTAAAGATATTTGAATGAAATTTGGCATGGTGATAGTCAAGGAGTATTCGAGTTGGTTTTCAAAAGCACTGGCCCATGAGGGGTCGGGAGAGTGACTGATGTACCTTCAAAGTTGGTCACCTCGGGTGTTCGACTTTTTTAAAAATTCGCCAAAAATCCATTTATGAATGGATTGAAAAGAAATTTTAAACTTAAGTTCTCCTTCAGAAGGTCTACTAAAAATACGCTTACATGTGTAGGTTATCTCCTTTGGGTTTCGAGATATTTGGATAAAAAGGAATTTTTGGGTTGATTTTTTACCTATTTTTTTAAGCTTTTTTTGATCTGGTGGACGCATCTGAAGATCAAAAATTTTTTAAGAATATTCGTTAAAATTGTAACAAAATTCTAAATAATTTTTGTGCAAGTTGGTTATAGATATCTTCTTTCGTTTAAAAGTTAAAAATATTCAAAGTTGAAACTTAAAAAAAATTTCGCTTTTTTTTGAGTTTTTCCCTAAAAGATAGCTATATTTTTTCACTAATAAAAAAATATTTTCTTAAGAAACATAAAAATATTTTTAAAGTTTTTCAAAGAAAACATAATGAGAATGCGTATAAAACAAATTTCTTGCTAATTGGACTTTTGGTCCTCGCACGTGCCCTCTCCAAAAAATGCCAATTTTTAAAAAAAATTTCGGTTTAAATAAAAATTTTTCAAAAGGCAAAGCACCGATTTGAAAAAAATAATAATGTCCGTATTTTCTAATATATCTGTTATTGATTGGAAAAGTTTTTTCTGAAACGAGCTGCAAATAGAGTCAGTGTTGCCATTTTTGTAAAAAAACTCATTTTTTGAAACCCTTTTTTCCCGAGTTGGGAATTGGGGAATTTTTTAGTTAAAATTGAGAATTTTTTTAGTCTATTGCTTTTAGATCTTATTGGTCTACATGACTACAAATTTTCATTGAGATATCTTCATCCATGTCATTTCTACAAAACATCAAAAATTGAAATTATTTTCCTTCTAAAAGTAGAAAAATAATATTTTTTTGTTTTACGATACAAAGTGTAAAAATATTAACTCACTAAAAAAAGATTTTTAATTGGTGTTCATCTACTGGACTTTCCCGATCCAATGATACTAAACACATGTATCAAGCTTCAATACATAGCCTTTAAAAGCTCTGAAAACTTTGCCTCCCATAGCATTTTTAAGCTAAATATTGGAGTATTGGAGAGTAATGTGTGCAAATAAAGTTAATGGTGCACAGTGGTATTAACTCTGCAATTTCTAAACTAGTAAACGGATTTGGACAAAATTTGGAACGTCAATAGAAGAGGTGTGAGGCTTTTAGATCAATGTTTAAGAACGTATTTTTCGGTAGCACAGTGGGCTCTACAGTGGGCCAAAGTTGCCTACCTCGGGTATATAAAACATTTGGTGGCGTATAACTTTCCTCAATTGGGTCCGATCTAAAAGATTTTTACGTTTTCGAAAACTTCTTAAAAAAATTAAGAAAAAAACATGCTTACTTTACTACCTTATCTCTTATAGTTTAAGAGATATTTGAATCCAATTTTTTTTTTGCTTTTTATGGTATATCTTCTGGCCTTTTTTTGGCCTATTTATTTTTTCTTGTACTACGTTAAATTTAAAAAAAAATACTGCAAGATTGCTGATAAATTTCTAAATGAACTGGAAGAAACAAGTTCTTTATTATGTAAACTTAATAACACAGAAAAATTCTTCAAAGTTTGTGTGCCGAAAAAAGCCTGAAAAATTATTTTTTTTTTTTCAAAAAAAGTAATATTATTTTTTCAATATTTTTGAAAAATTTTTTCAAAAGACTCAATTCGTTTTTTACATTTTCTAAAAGGCTGGACTTGAGGGATCAGTATAAACTATATTTCTAAAGATTTTGGACATGCACCCTACAACCAGCGGTAGTCGAAAATCAGCCATTTTTTAACAAAACTTGTGTTTTTTTGTGACTGTAAAAAAATTGTTTATTTTATCTCAAAACTTTTTTTTAACAAAATTGTATTAAGTATAATGTTTTTAATATCTGTGCAAAAATCTGATAGAGCCCGGCTATTAATCGGGTCACACGGGCCGCTTTTCTAAAAAAAACTCAAATTTGCGAAAAGCATACTCTTCTGTATTCAAAAATTTTCTTTACATTTCAGAACTTGTTCCGAAATTTATATTTCTGATTTTCGCACATACAGGTCCATACTATGTACAAAAATTGTCGCAATACCTTGTTTAGTTTTAGAGATTTTTTTTACTAAAATTTTATGGAGTCGAATATCTCTTAAACTATAAGAGATGAGGTAGTAAAGTAAGCATGTTTTTTTCTTAATTTTTTTAAGAAGTTTTCGAAAACTTAAAAATCTTTTAGATCGGACCCAATTGAGGAAAGTTATACGCCACCAAATGTTTTATATACCCGAGGTAGGCAACTTTGGCCCACTGTAGAGCCCACTGTGCTACCGACAAATACGTTCTTAAACATTGATCTAAAAGCCTCACACCTCTTCTATTGACGTTCCAAATTTTGTCCAAATCCGTTTACTAGTTTAGAAATTGCAGAGTTAATACCACTGTGCACCATTAACTTTATTTGCACACATTACTCTCCAATACTCCAATATTTAGCTTAAAAATGCTATGGGAGGCAAAGTTTTCAGAGCTTTTAAAGGCTATGTATTGAAGCTTGATACATGTGTTTAGTATCATTGGATCGGGAAAGTCCAGTAGATGAACACCAATTAAAAATCTTTTTTTAGTGAGTTAATATTTTTACACTTTGTATCGTAAAACAAAAAAATATTATTTTTCTACTTTTAGAAGGAAAATAATTTCAATTTTTGATGTTTTGTAGAAATGACATGGATGAAGATATCTCAATGAAAATTTGTAGTCATGTAGACCAATAAGATCTAAAAGCAATAGACTAAAAAAATTCTCAATTTTAACTAAAAAATTCCCCAATTCCCAACTCGGGAAAAAAGGGTTTCAAAAAATGAGTTTTTTTACAAAAATGGCAACACTGACTCTATTTGCAGCTCGTTTCAGAAAAAACTTTTCCAATCAATAACAGATATATTAGAAAATACGGACATTATTATTTTTTTCAAATCGGTGCTTTGCCTTTTGAAAAATTTTTATTTAAACCGAAATTTTTTTTAAAAATTGGCATTTTTTGGAGAGGGCACGTGCGAGGACCAAAAGTCCAATTAGCAAGAAATTTGTTTTATACGCATTCTCATTATGTTTTCTTTGAAAAACTTTAAAAATATTTTTATGTTTCTTAAGAAAATATTTTTTTATTAGTGAAAAAATATAGCTATCTTTTAGGGAAAAACTCAAAAAAAAGCGAAATTTTTTTTAAGTTTCAACTTTGAATATTTTTAACTTTTAAACGAAAGAAGATATCTATAACCAACTTGCACAAAAATTATTTAGAATTTTGTTACAATTTTAACGAATATTCTTAAAAAATTTTTGATCTTCAGATGCGTCCACCAGATCAAAAAAAGCTTAAAAAAATAGGTAAAAAATCAACCCAAAAATTCCTTTTTATCCAAATATCTCGAAACCCAAAGGAGATAACCTACACATGTAAGCGTATTTTTAGTAGACCTTCTGAAGGAGAACTTAAGTTTAAAATTTCTTTTCAATCCATTCATAAATGGATTTTTGGCGAATTTTTAAAAAAGTCGAACACCCGAGGTGACCAACTTTGAAGGTACATCAGTCACTCTCCCGACCCCTCATGGGCCAGTGCTTTTGAAAACCAACTCGAATACTCCTTGACTATCACCATGCCAAATTTCATTCAAATATCTTTAGTAGTTCAAAAGTTACAGAATTATTTCCAAAAAAAAGCGTCCGTAAACCACTGTGCAACGTGGGGCACAGCAGACACAGGTTTTAAAAGTTTTTTTTTTTTTAAACCAACAAAATAATTATAATAATATCTTGCTGTTGCTTCAACTACTCAGCTAAATTTGTATCAAATACTTTGATAAAACAAATATTATCTTAACAACTAAGCTGATGTAATAAAAAAAAATAAAACAATTTGCTTAATATTAACTATACTTTTTATTTTTCTCTTGTTATCAAGTTTTCTTTAATATTTTGGATTTCAGATTTTGGTTAATTGAAATTTTGAACTAAATGTTTAAGAAAATTTATTCTTATTGTATGTTATTTTCGTTCGAGATTTTTGATCTCGAGTTATATTGAGATCTTACTCACGAAATACATACATTGTCTTTCTTTTGGTGATATTCTCTTAAAATTTTTTGCTTAATTGTTATTGTGATTGGGATTTCTATTATTTGAAAATTTATTCGGATACGTACCCTCACATAATTATTGAGAATCAACTTCATATATATTTTTCTTTAAACTTTTAAGATGAGATTTTTTTTTATTGACGTTTATATGTTATTAACTCTTTTAAATGTTTAATAAATTATTATTTCATTTAATTTTTATTTTAGTATGAACTTAAGTCAATATTATTTTTTTTATTTGATTCCTAACTATACCATATTTTAACCAAGTAGTAGAATATTTATATAATTAGTGATTTTATTTTTTTTGAAATTTTGAAACTTTAAACATGCCGATAACGCGTAGCCAAGAAAACTTAGCTAATATAAACGAGCCTTCTAATGTTAGCTTTACGATAGATATGGAATCATCAAACGCTAACAATACTATTTCAACTCGTTCTGGTCGTAAGCGAACTGAACATAGGACTCAAAATAGTACTACAAATAATTCGCAAAATAATAGTGAAAACAATGATGTGCGCATTCGACAAATTGTAACTGAAACTTTAGAACCATTTAGAAATGAAATGTTAGGATTGATATCAAACGAACTGACATCATTAATACAAAATTTTAACATTCGTTCTAATGATAATCAACAAAATGTGACTCCCCGACAACAACAATTTATAAATTCATCCACTGGACATAACACTAATTCAGACCAAGAGCCATTTCTGGCTGAAAAAGTTCTGAACATAATTCGAAATTGGCGAATAAAATTTACTGGACATGATGACCAAATGACAGTCGACAAGTTTATATATCGCGTGAACATACATCTTCTAGGAGATTTTGATGTTTTGTGCAAACATGCACACAGCCTCTTTGAAGGTAAAGCCCTCGAATGGTATTGGAGATACCACCGACAGACTTATGACATAGACTGGCATTCACTTACGACTGCTTTACGCAATCAATATAAGGATGACCGTACATACTTTGACATCCTTGACGACATACGTAGACGAAGACAAAAACATAACGAAAATTTTGACGAATTTTTAGACTCAATTTCGACAATGACAGATCGATTAAAGACACAAATTACTGACCGAGACTTACGCGAAATTTTACTACGAAATTTAAAGACAGAAATTCGACACGAACTGTTACATTTAGAGATTTCTAGTGTATCCCAACTTCGTAAAGAAGTTAGGAAACACGAAAAATTTATGGGGGATTTTGTATTCAAATGAATCTCGAAGAACTAATAAAGGACGAATTTCTGAAATCGATAACGACAAGGACCATGACATTACAGAAACCGAGACAGATGAAATTTGTGCTTTTCAAACAAAATTAATATGTTGGAACTGTGATAAAGAAGGACATACATATTTTGACTGTATGGAATTAAGACGAATATTTTGTTATGGTTGTGGTTCGAAGGACATATTTAAACCAAATTGTAAAAAGTGTAATAAGAATTTTTCGGGAAACGGACAGAAGGATGTTCGACGGACGGATTAGGAACATCCTTGGACAATGTGAATGATATTAACAAAATACACCCACTGATGAAACCATATCATATTCGTTTGGCTGAATATAAAAAAGTTCGTGCCAAAATTTTTGGCGAAACCAAACTTAGTAGATCTTCCAAACGGATTAGAGATTTTTATAGAAAAATAAAGAAATACAAAATTTTTACAATTTCCCCAATAATTTCACAGGAATATGATAGTAGACCATATGTAAATTTAAAAGTTAATAATAAATTTTATTTGGCTCTTTTAGATAGCGGCGCGAATAAAAGTGTAATAGGCGGAAATTTAGCAATTGAAATTCAAAGTGAACCTCAATTTAAGAAATGTTTAGGCAATGTACGAACTGCAGATGGACAGAGACAAAACGTACTTGGAACAGCAACTTTAGACGTTACTTTTCAGGGACAGACAAAACATTTTGAATTTTTAGTGGTGCCGACAATAAAACAAGACCTAATTTGTGATTTTGACTTTTGGACAGACTTCGGACTCAAAACTTCATTGCCTGTGCTTGGTGAAGTCGATTGTGTCGAGACTGACCCGGACAAACTTAAACATACTGTTTACCAAAGACAGAGACTTGATAAAATAATTGCAACGTTTCCTAATTCTGATGTAGATGGTTTAGGTTGCACTACTTTAATTGAACATTCTATTGATACGGGAAATGCAAAGCCCATAAAACAACGCTACTATCCAATATCACCAGTTGTAGAAAAGCAGTTGTGTGGGGAATTAGATCGAATGATTTCTCTTGGAGTTATTGAGGAAGCTCCGAACTCTTCTTGGTCTTCACCAACTGTCGTTGTTGCCAAACCTGGAAAAATTAGAATGTGTGTCGACAGCCGTAAATTGAACTCCGTGACAGTAAAGGACGCTTACCCAATACCGAATATAGACGGAATTTTATCGAGACTTCCTCCAGTTTATATTATTTCAAAAATTGATTTGAAAGATGCTTTCTGGCAAATCAAACTGGAGGAAAGCTCAAAACCAAAGACAGCTTCCACAGTTCCTAATCGGCCATTGTATCAATTTACAAGAATGCCGTTTGGACTGTGTAATGCACCGCAGACGTTGTGCCGACTAATGGACATGGTCATTCCGTACAATTTGAAAACACATGTATTTGTGTACCTTGATGACTTACTTGTTGTTTCACAGACTTTCGACGAACATTTGACACACTTGATGGAGGTAGCAATAAATCTTCGAAAAGCTGGTTTGACAATAAATGTAAATAAAAGTAGTTTTGCACTAAGCCGTGTTAAGTATTTGGGTTATGTAGTTGGGAACGGTACGTTGCAAGTAGACAATGACAAAGTTAGGGCAATACAAGACTTCCCTGTACCAAAATCTATAAGACATTTAAGACGATTTTTAGGCATGACTGGTTGGTATAGGAGATTTATACAAGACTATTCGACTTTAACTTTTTCTTTGACAGAACTGTTGACTAAAAAGAAGACTTTTGTTTGGACGGACCAAGCTCAAGAAGCTTTTGATAAACTGAAGACGAGACTGACTTCTGCTCCTTTACTCATTCATCCCAATTATAATAAGCCTTTCATTTTGCAATGCGATGCTAGTACTTTTGGAGTGGGTGCAGTTTTGGCGCAGAAAGACGATGACGGGACAGAGAGACCAATTGCTTATATGTCTCATAAGCTCAATAAAGCTCAAAGAAACTACACTATTACGGAACTAGAATGTCTAGCTGTAGTATTGGCAATAAAGAAGTATCGGTCCTACATTGAAGGTATGGAATTCAAAGTAGTAACCGATCATGCTAGTTTAAAGTGGCTTATGGGTCAGCGGGATCTTTCTGGTCGGTTAGCTCGATGGGCGTTAAAACTTCAGGGTTTTAATTTTACTTAGAGCACCGAAGCGGCAGAGATAATGTTGTCCCAGATGCACTTTCAGGGGCTCATGAAGGTGAAGAGTTCTTGAGCTCTATTGAGTTGGAGACGTTGCCAGCGATTGATCTTGACTCGGACGCTTTTAATAGTGACAAATATTCTAAATTACGAAACGATTTGCAAAATTCAGGATTACCAGACTTTAAAATTATTGACACTTACATTTACAAAAGAACTGACTTTTCTTCTGGCGAGTCGGACGAATCAAATTTGTGGAAATTATATGTACCGACAGAATTGAGACGGGACATAATTTATTCGGCACATAACACTCCTTCATCAGCACATGGTGGTATTGGCAAGACTATTGAACGGATACGACGATATTTCTATTGGCCAAGACTGGTTACTGACGTTAAGGATTATATTCAAAATTGTATACTTTGTAAAACTTTTAAGACACCGACAAACATTTTACGACCACCATTAGGTGATATGGTAGAGACTTAACGACCTTTCCAAAGACTCTACATAGACTTGATAGGACCATTTCCAAGGACGAAAAAAGGACACATCGGACTTTTAATAGTATTAGACCATTTTTCAAAATTCACTTTTCTAAAACCTCTTAAAAAACTTATTGTAAAGGACATTATAAATTATCTAAGTAGTGAAATTTTTTGTTGTTATGGGGTACCGGAAATTTTAGTTTCAGATAATGGTTCACAATTCAAAAGCAAAGATTTTGAATTTTTTTTGAAAAAGTATGGAGTACAACATATGTTTACTGCGTTTTACAGTCCACAAGCGAATGCAAGTGAAAGAGTTAATCGTTGCATTAATGAAGCACTTCGTTCTTATATAAGAAAAGATCAGCGGGAATGGGATTTGTATACAGACAGCATAAATTGTTCACTCAGAAATATATTCATCAATCTATTGGTAGGACCCCATATCAAGTTGTTTTTGGCCAAACTATGGTGACTCACGGAAAAGATTACAAACTTTTGAGAAGACTTAACCTTTTGGCAGACAGTGACTCCATAATAGAAAGGCAGGACGAATTTTCTTTAGTACGGGACAAAATTAAAAATTTTATGAAAAAAGCTTATGACAAAAATGTTCGGATATACAATTTACGCTCTCGGACAAAAGATTTTTCGATTGGGCAATTAGTAATAAGACGCAATTTTATACAAAGCTCCAAAATTGACCATTTTAATTCTAAATTAGCTCCTGTTGGTATTCAAGCTAAAGTTTTGCGAAAAATAGGACAAATAAATTATGAGTTACAAGACGTGGACAGCGGCAATATTGGAGTGTATCATGGCAAAGACATTTGGACTTGACTTTATTTGTTTTTGAATTCCTTTAATTGACCATTTACAGATCCAGTCCTTTGTAATGTTTGCACATTCCAGATAGCTGTATCTGTTTTGTGAGGTTCATTTAAATAATAAATTGTTAATTGGGTTTTATTTAAATTTAAAATATTTCAAATCAATATAGGTTTTGAAAAAAAATTTCAAAATTTTTTATTTCCTTCAAAAATTTTCATTTCCGTAAAATTTTTTAAAACTAAAAGTTTAAAAGGCTAATAAAATTTATTACAATTGTTATAAAGAATTTCTAATATTTACGATAATTTTCTTAATATTAGTGGAAAATCTATAAATAAGAAAATGTAAAAATATAAGTATTTTGTAAAAATTTTATTATTAATTTCATCGTGTAATTTAGGAATCTCTATTTTGCATGGGATCAAGTGAATCTTTAGTTCACTTAAAATTTGCAAATTATCATTCCGGATATAACCAAAAACAATATCTTCCACAAGATAAAAAAAAAGAATTTTAAAAATATCAAAAGACCTCACAAGAATTCTAAAAGAAATTCAATCAGAACTTCGCTGATAGCATCATATATAGGACTTTATTTTATGACCCAGATAAGTTGGGCTTACCAAGTTAAGACCAATTAGAATCGTGTTTGGTATTCAACATCGCCTACATAATCAAAATTGACTCATGATGGTATTTTTTCATTAACGTGAGTTAGTTTTACAATTTTTTTTTACAGAAGATAATATTTAAGTTCTTAAAATTCAAAAATCATTTAAAAAGACTCTTTTAATAAAAAAAAAATTAAAAAAAATTGTTGCCCTTGGTGGGATTTGAACCGGGGCCATTCAGTTTAAATTACCATCTTAATTACAAATAAGTACTTCTGTAATAACTTATTATTTATTCGGATGGTATGTTGTAATCGTTACAAGGTAACCAGTTATCAGAGTACTTGCCATTACCAAAGTTTTGCTGGGATCATCTTTCCTTGACATTAGTTCGAACAATTTTTTCATTTTTTTTAGTTAATACTTAAGTTTAAGCTACCTTTTTAAATTTTGTTCGATTCTTAGTCTATTTTCAAAAGAGACAAGAACACCACCCCAAGCCCTGAGCACGGTCGGAAAAATAGGTAGCGCAGGTCTCTTAGGAAGTAGAGCAGGAAGTTTGAATCGTCACAACATATACCAAATGGCATTAAATGAATTTCATCATACCTATCTAAAAGGAAACAAAGAGTTTGTTTTAATAACAATATCTCTAAAAGTATAACTGTTCCCCAGGGCAGTGATATGGGACCCATTCTTCTTTCTTGTGGGACGGACCCTTGCATTCATAAAACGATGGTCAAAAGATTTTTCGGACTCCTACATAACAAAAAGATTGTATACCTCGCTTATTAGAACTATCCTGGAATATGGGTCTATAATCTGGGACCCGCAATACAATGTACAAAACAGTTTTTGTCTACGTATTTATATTGCCTTCGAACCCTAGAGATTAGCTGCCTTCATATCGTTATATAATATTGCCGACATTACCGACATTACAAAGCCGTCGTATTATGAATTATTTTTGCTGAATTCTTATTAAACAAAATTTTCCTTAACATTCCACGACGAACTACACGTAATTATCGATGTATGACTTTTGTTACGGTGTAGGAATTTCGTATGCGTATTTCTATTAAAATGTGTTACACAGGGAGGGGAGAGGTAAAAATCTGCGAAATTAGCGTAACATAATTTGAGAACAGCCCCTAAGCCCCTAATTTTAAAACTATTTTTTTATTTTTTTTTTAATTATTAGCACCACTCAAATTTGACGTTTAAATTTAATTTTTATTAAAGTGTATATATATGAAACGTATTCATATAAAATCATTTTAAAACGCTTAAATAAGACCCCGTTTCTTCTTGTAGTCCTCCAAGTTTAATGACCTCTTAGTAGTATTTTCCGTTAACTTCGGCACAGGTTTCGGAAGATTGCTGACTGTGTTAGCTAAAAAAAATAAAAATAGTACATATATTACAAAAAAAAAAAAAAATTAAAAAATTTGTTGGAAAAATATGACAAAATTAAGCATTTTTATTACATGATCATTATTAATTTATTCCACTTAAAAATGTATTAATCAAGAGCAGAAACATTGTTAAAATGTAATTATTTTGTATATTGGAAAACAGTTAGCCAATTCACTATGTCTACTAAAGTGCTAAATCTTAAAGTGCTATTTAGGGTCAAATAGCACTACTGTGAAAACCTGTCGTATATTAACCATTGTATATTTTGATAGACGTCATACTACTACGCAGAAAAAGAAAAACAACAAGAACTTACCACATTGTCAGATTCCATTTCCAAATTTGTATTATGTATTTGATTTCGATTTTTTTGTTAAAAAAAATCGTAATTGTTTTTGTTTTAATTTTGGTGCGAAATTATCTGTCAACACAATAAATTTGATAAGATCAATCATGCCAATTTTTTCAAACAAAAAACTCTGAAATATGAGCGTGGCATCACTGAATTAAATAGCACGGTGAGTAAACATAGGTTTCAAAGTGATATTGTCATATAATATTTTTTAATGGGAAATACCAACAAAATTTTTATGACAGTCATAAATATTTATGACAATAGGACAATACCACACAATAGCAGAGACTGTAAATTGGCTAAATATATTATTCTTAGTTTCAAACCCTTTTATATTTTTTACAAATTTTGTTTTATAAATACATATTACAAATTAACAAGTAAGAGTGGTATATTCGGCTATGCCGAATCTTAGAAACCCTTTACCAATGGTGGTCAAAAGTAAAGTACAAAATTAAAAGAGTTTATGTGTGTGAAGATAAATTCAAATTTAACTATCAAATACAAAAACCGAAATTTTTAGCTGAGCCAATTTTGCAGTCAACAGAGCACTATAAACAGTTTAACAGTAATGTTAAATACTATCGATCTTAAGCTAAAAAAAATCTTAAATATTGCTTAAAGAACACGTTAGTTACCAAATACTAATGAATACGTCAAGTCAATTTTACATGTTAATGCTGGCAACATCGTCATTCTCTCTTGTCTCTTTATAGTTAAATATACAAAACAACGAATTAATTATTCATTGTTTCCTCCGGGTAGTCGAATTTCTAAATAATGTTTTGTATGTTTTAATAATCGGTTTAAACCGATTATTTAAAAATCGAGTACATGTTAAATATATATACATCACTATAATGTTTTTTGTAAATTTCATTGACCGATGTCTGTTTTTTGTTAAAAACACGAATTTTTTGTTAAAAATTAGAATTTGTATTATCAATTTCTTTGAAAAGTTTGGTTTTAGTATGAAATATGTAAAATAGAGTATGAAATATCATGGAAATTATATTTCATAAATTCCCCATCCCCGAAACCTTTTATATGATAAAAAATAGCAAATTAGAAAAAATATGATAACTAAATTTAGCAAAAATATTATTTTTTATTAGACAAGTCTGAAAACTTAAATATTTTCTTTAAAAGTTTTCACAAAATATTATTTGTCAAAACAGTAAAATATTTAACGTCGCTTTAAATTATGTAGACAGCTACTTTAAATTATTTGATCGGTTTGTTTAGCTAACAATCGTTTTAGGATAATACTTTAAGGAATTTTGCTAAACTTTAGTTTGCCAATCGTTGTTAATTTTTTTTGCATAAGACCGTATGTATATTGGAGTTTGTTATATGGAAATACAGTTAGTTATATGGATACAGTTATACATTATTGGGAGCGAGTACTCCTAAGCGTCCAGTTTGATACTGTATAAGACGTTTTACTAAAATAATCTTGGAATTTTAGAAAAATAAGGTTTAAAATTTAATGTTATCAAAAAATTCTCAGAAAATGGAATTGTACACGTATACCACTATATGGAGCGGGTACTCCAAAGGATCCTAATTGACATTGTGTAAGTTTTCCCCAAATAATTTTGGGTTTTTGATACCCTTCACAAATAAGTGGAAAGGTATTATAAGTTTGCCATTCAGTTTGTAATTTCTACGCAGCACGCTATTGAATTTCATGAAAATCGGTTGAAAACACCTGAAATACCGCCAAAATAACAAAATTTATGTAGGACATATACAATTTTTCATTGAAAAGTACATTTCAAAAAGAAAAACCATACTCATGATGGATTGGCCTTCAAAATTTATAAATCATATTATAGGAAATCCTCCAGCGATGTACCATAAATTGCCGAATGGACTAATTTTAATATAATTTAATAGTGTGTATTGAGGAAGTACGTCCTAAAACTTTATATAATTCATATCGGTGTATTTGCGAGGAGCTTCACAAACCTGGTTTCAGCACGCTATTAAATGTGATAAAAATCGGTCCACAAACA
This sequence comes from Stomorhina lunata, assembly GCA_933228675.1. NCBI lineage: Eukaryota > Metazoa > Arthropoda > Insecta > Diptera > Rhiniidae > Stomorhina > Stomorhina lunata. The sequence goes on from OW121744.1 coordinate 74,254,561, forward strand.
CCTGGAATATGTCCAACCGATGTACCAAAAATTGCCGAATTTTTAATTTATTTTTCGCTTTTTATACCCTTCACCAATAGGTGAAAGGGTATTATAAGTTTGTCATTCAGTTTGTAATTTTCATTATTCGTCTTAGACCCTATAAAAATTATACCGATCGACTCAGAATCGCCAGGAGAATCGATTTAGCCATGTCCGTCTGCCTGTGGAGCTCCTGAAGGGTGTAGCGAGATAAATTGTATATCAGATTCTAGGAAATAGACCTACGCAAAATACTAAAATTCGATGGGTACAAATTGATGAATTTAAAATTTTTTTTTTTTTTAATTTACATATTTTTAAAAAAAAATTTTAAAATTCTCATCGAATTTTGAATTTTGGCGATATCTCTGGTGTTTATGTATTTCTAAAATCTGACATAGTATTTTCTAAAATCTGACATATAATTCCAAAAATTTTATTGTAAAAAATGCTGTTTAAAAAAAAATAAATTTTAAATTGCCAATTTGCGTACATCGATATATTTTGCTTTGGCGATATTTGAGTTGTTGATATACCGATTACGATGAAATTCAACAGTGCTCTGTGTTGAATGATTTCCTAAAATTTGATATACAATTCAGAAAACTTTCTTAAAAAAAAAAAATGATTTTTTTTACAAAAAAATGGTTATTTTTCACAAAAAAATATTTTAAATTCGGCAATTTGCGGGACATCGAATTTGGAGTTTTGGCTATATCTCAGATTGTTATATACCGATTTTGATGATATTTGATATCGTTTTGCTTTATTGGATTTCCTAAGATCTGACATATTAACACTACTTGTGATGTACAGCAAATTGCCCAAAGTACGTGTCTAAGAAATTTTATTTACATTTTGTAAGTATTGTTTCAGCGATATCTCAGGTGTTTATGGACCTATTGTAATGAAATTTGACAGCGTTCTTTGTGCGAGAATTTCCTAAAATCTGACATATAAACTCCACAAATCTGATTATGAATACCATTCAAATTGTACCGATCGACTCAGAATCGGCAGGAGAATCGATTTCGCTACGTCCGTCCGTCTGTTTGTTTGTCCGTCTGTTTGTTTGTCCGTCCGTCTACCTGTCCGTCCGTCTACTTGTCTGTCCTTTTTTCTGTTGTAGTCAAGTTTTTGGAGCTCCTGTTTTGTCGATATCTCAGATGTTTATTTTGATGAAGTTTAATAGCGTCCTTCGCAGGGGATTATCTAAATCCTGATGCATTCTGTAATTTGTGGTAGATATAATTTAGCGTTTAAGTGATGGTGTTTTGATGGACAATGTTGAAATTCAGGGTTGGGACAATTCAGGAGCTCCACAAATCTGGTTTTAGCAGACAGACACACTGCATTTATCTTAATTTTGTGTCTGACTTTTGAACATTATGATAACATTTGAGAACGTATTATATATCAAATTATAGGTAATCTTCCTAGGAAGTACATATGTATGTAAGTATCTCACATATCAACAAAAATTTAAATTTTTTAATTGCAATTGGGAGAAATCCGTTCACGTTTGACAATTGATCCCGTATAACTTCGCCTAAGGCAATCTCTTAGTAGCTAATAAATGAAAAATTATAATAGATACGATGATGACATTTAGTATAAAGACGTTGTACAATATTGATATTCAGGACAATAGCGCCTAAAATAAACTTTCTAGAGGGACAACATTTGACAAAGGTATTTCTGATCTCTTGAAAAGTTCGATATTGAAAATGGGCGAGCTCTATTCACATTTAGTGAAATCTCCCATATAAACCCGACCGGGAATCGATTTAATGCTGATAAATTAAATCACATTAAAATTGCACAAAGAACTAGAGCAAAACTTTCCAAACATCCATCGGACAGATCGAAAGAACTATACATCCCAAATATTATTGATGAAGTGTTCATTTTAATTAATTAACTAACTTCAAATTAATAAGTAAACTTTTCCGACAAAGCTGATAACCTTCCATTCAAAAGCTATATATTTCACGTATGTATCTAAAACTAAGAGTGTATACCCTATAATTTTAAGGCTTGTATACATTGACAATCATTGTTAAAGCTTTGACCTAAATCAGTCCGCTAACTTCAGAGTTTTACATAACTAATCAAGAACTTTTACTAGTTGGATAATTCGTACGAATTAAAGTGCACAACCCTCACTGGGCACAGCGTTTTTGGGTTGCATGTCAGAATACTTAAACTTCATCAAATCGATGTGCTATTGCAAATCTAAGGGCATCTACATTTTGAAGCATATTTTCTGCATGGTTTATCTGGTCTATCGAACTTTATTAAATGTTCGTAAAATATGTGTCTATTTTATTTCGAAGCTACTGGCTGGCTTAAATATGCATTCTCTACTTGTAGTCTAGTAATCATTATCTTTCACAAAGGGACCACTTTAGAACCCAAGTGAAGCTTCCCTAGACATCAGCCACCTGCCCAACCTAACCTTTGGGTGCATAACTATTCTAGATGATGATGCCACCGAAAAGGTTTTCGTTTTCCGACTCTTAATTTTAAAGACTCTTTGCATATAATACTAGTATAACCAAATATTGCTACGAATTACATTAAGTACTTTTGGAACACCATTGGTGAAGGGTATCCAAGATTCGGCAAAGCCGAATATACCACTCTTACTTGTTTTAATTACCTTGGTTTATATTGCGGTTTAAATATCTATACATACACTCTAAATCATGTTAGAAACACTTAAATTTCAGATTTTAGGAGGCCATATCATCCCCTACGTCATATATGAATGACGTAGGGGATGTTAGATATCAAGCAACGGTTCTGATCGGTTTAACTTGGTAAACCCAGGCTAATCTTGGTCTATCCTTCATCTAAATTGTGGAAACTAACCACCTAGTGGTGTCATCTGTGTAGTTACGTTAGCAGCCGTTAAAGTAAGAGCAAACAAGTGCCGCGTGTTCTCCCATAAGAACGATAAAAACAAGGGTTAAGGACGTCGGGCTAGTTACCCACCCTTGAAAAAAACTTACTATGAAAAAGCAAACAAGTAAGAGTGCTATGTTCGGCTATGCCGAGCCTTAAATACCCTTCACCAATGGTGTTACAAAAGTAAAGTGCAGAGTGGAAAGAGTTTTTGGTCAATAACAAGTATGTATGTTTCTGAAGACTGATTTAGGTGAATCTTACAAAAATACTTATATATCTATATTGATTTTCTAATCTGAAAATGTTTCAAATCTCGATAACTAACACGCCTCATACATTTAATTTTTAGGCGATATAAATGAATAATACTTTAATAGGTGAATAACATTGTTTTATATTGTGTCTACATTTTGGAGGTAAGACATATTTCGGAATGCTGAAATCAAGTTTGATGAGCTTTCAGATGACATACCGACATAAATTATGTGTATAGGTATTATATGTTAATTGTGTTCTATGAGGTACACTATTAAATTGCAACATATAGTTATTTACAACTGAGATATAGCCAAAGCTCAATATTCGATGCTAAATTACAATTTTTGTATTATCTATAAACACTAGGGATATCGCCAAAATTCGATGAGAGTTAAAATTTTTTTTAATAACTGTATTTTTCAAAAAAACTATGTTTTTTTTTAAATTACGTTTTTTTAAAAAACTATGTTTTTTTTTAAAACTATGTTTTTTTAAAAAAAACTATGTTTTTTTTTTAAACTATGTTTTTTAAAAAACTATGTTTTTATAAAAAACTATGTTTTTTTAAAAAACTATGTTTTTTTAAAAAACTATGTTTTTTTAAAAAAAGTTTTTTGAACTGTATATCAAATTTTAAGAAATCATTAAACTCAACACACTATTGAATTTCATCAAAATCGGTAGATCAGTAACTGAGATATCGCCAAAGCAAAATATGTCGATGTACGCAAATTGGCATATTTTAGAAAAAAAATTTTAAAAAACAATATTTAAAAAAAAATCGAATTATATATCAGATTTGATTAAATACTCCATTGCAACATGCTATTAAATTTCATCAAAATCGGTCTATAAACACCAGAGATATCGGCAAAATTTAAAACTCGATGAGAATTTAAAAAATTTTTGTTTAAAAAACTGTATTTTTCATAAAAAAAATTTAATTTCGTAAAAAACTGTGTTTAAAAAAAAAGTTTTTTGAACTATACATTAAATTTTAGGAAATCCTTCAACGCAGCTTTGGCTAGATATCGCCAAAGCAAAAGATATCGATGTACGCTAATTGACATATTTAATTTTTTTTTAAACAGTATTTAAAAAAAAAATAGTTAAATATCAGATTTTAGAATGCGCATTTTAGATGGTGCATTTTTTTAAGGACTATATTAATCAAATGTGTCGTATATTTAGATGATATTCTAATATTTAGCACATCCTTAGATGAGCATTTACTTAACCTGAAAAAAAATTTCAATCGGCTTCGAGAAACTAAATTACAAATTCAAATTGATAAATGTAATTTTATGCAACACCAAACTGAATTCTTAGGTCATATTCTCACCCATCAAGGTTAAAAAATTAAATTAATAACAGATGCTAGCAATTATGCATTAGGGGCTGTTTAAACACAAGATGGCCATACAATATGTAATGCATCTAGAACACTTAAAAACCATGAACAATTTTACTCAACCATCCAAAAGGAGCTCTTAGCTATAGTCCGGGGCACTTAGTATTTTAGACCTTATCTATACGGAGTAGAATTTGATTTCAGTACAGATCATCAACCACTTAAGTGGCTATAAGCCAAAAATTATGGTAAAAATATAACACCAAGATTACAAAGATGGCTTGTCCTCATGGACTATAATGCCAAGACTGAATACATTAAGAAAATCATATTGCCGATTTTCTTAGTCGCATTGAAGATCCCCTTCTTTCAGCAGAAAATATAAATTAAGTGAAAATTTAATAGAAAATTGACTATTCACGAAGTGATAAATAACTGCGGTTATTGCACATCTGCGAAATATGATAGAAATCCAATAAAACAGAAATTTCATCTTACTGAAAGCCCTCCTACCACTAATGAAATAGTACATGTTGATACATACGTAAACACGAAACAAAAGTTAATCATTTTCATAGATAAATTGTTAAAGTTCGCAATTCATTTTCACTTTCCTGATAGATAGAAACAATCAAACTATAATCCAAAAATGCTTGGCCATTAAGGGCAATGTAAAAAAAATAGTATTCGACAACGAGTTCAACACTGTCAATGTTCCATGATAACAATATATTATATAATAATACCACAACCGAAGAAATTGAAGTATTAAACCTAGAAGACAATATACCAATTATATCACAAATGGCAAAAGCAATTAAATTCTATAATAATAATTACCATTAATCAATTAAATGTACTCCCTTTGGAGTGGAACAACATAAAATAGATCACAATATGATAAATGAAAGAATTGATGCAAACAAAGATAGAGTACTATAAAAAGAAAACGTAAAAAAAGAAGAATAAATCGAAAACAGAAGAGAGGGTTATACAGGGTGGCCCAGAAAGACCGAAGTGGTGTGAATTCCTTATAACTTTTTTATTATAATTTTTTTTCTTTTCAGTATTTTGTAAAGAAGACTTGGATAATTTATAATGGAGCAATACACAATTGAACAACGTGCCCAAATTGTTGAAATTTACTTTTCAAATCAACGGTCCATTGTGTTGACTCAGCGTGCATACCGTCGTCAATTTAATGTGCGGGTTGCACCCTCTCAGTCAACAATAAACCGTCTGGTTGCAAATTTTCGAGAACAAGGAGCAGTAAGGAACCTTCCTGGTCCCGGCAGACACCGAACTGTCCACACGGCTGACAATATTCAAGTGGTACAGGAGAGTATTCGGGAGGATCCAGAAACATCAACCAGGAGACGTTCGTCACAACTGGGCCTCTCAAGAACGTCGCTGCAGCGAATTTTGCACACCATAGGATTGTTTCCATACAAAATTCAACTTGTCCAAGAATTGAAACCAACAGATTACCAGCAACGACTTGACTATGCAATTTATTTCCAGCAAAAAGCACAAGAGAATCCAAATTTTATTCATAACTTAATAATGAGTGACGAAGCCCATTTTCAATTAAATGGGTTCGTTAACAAGCAAAACTGTAGGATATGGGCTACAGAAAACCCGAGAGTACTTCATCAACGACAATTGCACCCAGTTAAGTGTACCGTTTGGTGCGGTGTTTCTTCAGAAAGGATCATTGGCCCATTTTTTTTTTGAAAATGAACAAGGTGTCGCCATTTCCGTCAATGGTGATCGATATCGGGCCATGTTGCAAAATTTTGTAAGGCCAGCCGTGGAAAACCATCCGCAAATATAAGGAAAAGTTTATGTTAATAAGCCTAGGACTATTGAGGAGTTAAAAACCAATATTCGAGAAGAAATTAACAACATACCACCGGAAGTTTTGCGAAAGGTCATGGAAAATGTGTTGGAAAGAGCACATTTGTGCGAAGCAGAATATGGCCACCACTTGCGGGATATCATTTTTAATAACTAATCCAAAAATATTCCCCATAAATTAAATGTATTTAAAAAAAAAAAATTAAAAAAATATCTCTTAAATAAAAAGTTATAAGCAATTCACACCACTTCGGTCTTTCTGGGCCACCCTGTATAAAAAACTATAGAAGTTTAAGACACAAGGAAGTACCAAATTATAGAAAACAAGCACTGGATAATATACATCGTACTAATATCAAACATCCTTTCAAATTTTCAGAAATTCATATGGATAACACAGGGCAACAGCAAAAATGTGCTCGAGTAACCACTATATACATTTGATGTATCATGGCTACCTTAGTACAAAAATGGCAAAATTTTTAAATTCTATGGCAAGATTTTTTTTTTTTAATTTTTTTTTTTTTTAAATTGCAATTTTTTTTAGACGTTTCTTCAAATAATTATTGATAACTTAAAAACTACTACGATATTATTAAAATAAAATCAGAAAAATTAAGATTTACATAGCCTTTAATATATATCGCGTTTCAATCGGACCAATAGTATCAGAGTTATAATAAAAAATTTAAGAAATAAATATATTTTTTACGTAAAAATGGCAAAAAATTTTGTTTTAAAAAAATCATGAGAAATAGAAAACGGCAAAAAAATGTTCAGATTCATTATTCTGTCGCAAAGCCACAAATAATAGCAACTAAACGAGATATCGACTATAAAAATCGACTGATTATTTTCGAATTTATTCACAATTAAGTGAATTCACTCATTTTCACAAAATTTTATATATATACGTATACAGGGTTTTTCAAATGTGTGAAAAAAAAAGATTTTAGAATTTCAAGGAGTGCCGGTCGGATTATTGTGAGATTTGGTGAGGAACTTTCACCCACAAAATTTTAGCCAAATTGGACAACGCTAACACGTGTAGCCCAGGTCCTAAAGCTGACAAATCAAGTTTATATCGGAAAAATTTTATAATTTTTAAGTTTTTGCAAAATTAACGCTATTTACTCTCCCTTTTGTAAGAAAATGGATTCTGGTCCTTAGGGCAAACACAATGAGATTTCCAATAAGCTACATATCTTTAAAATCGGTTAAACAGTTTTCGAGTTACTACAATTTGCACTGGCCATTACATGTCCTTGAGGACTTGCCGAAGGCAATTGACCAAAAAATGTGACTAAGTCAAATCGATGGAATAGATCAAAAATGCATTTAATTGTTTTATTCATGTATTTTCTTTTATTTTATATTTTATTATTTAAATTTATTACAACATATAAAATAAGGAAATAAATAAATATTATAAGCAACAAACTTTGGAATTTTCTTTTATGACATTTTCTATTATTGAATAACGAAGTGTTGCTCTGAATACTCCAGCAAAAATCTGCCATCATGTGTGCATCCCAGCGACCTTGGTATCTTTCCTCCAGTGTCCGAATATCTTGGTGAAATCGTTCGCCCTGTTTCTCACTTAAGTCTTCTAGATTTTCAGGAAAACGATCTAAGTGACTGTGAAGGTAATGTAACTTGATGCTCATGTTGCATCCAAGATTCTGGAAGTGAGTTAATATCTTTTCAACGTGCGCAACATAATCATCGTCCTTGTTATTTCTTAAGAAATGTTGAATAACCCATACAAACGAATCCCATGCATTTTTCTCAATTTCTGACATTGAACTGAGAAAATCGGTATCTTTGACCAATTTGCGAATTTGTGGGCCGTCAAATATTCCTGCTTTCAGCTTTTCCATACTCAAACTTGGAAACTTCTTTGAAATATACTGGAAACATTCACAATCTTTGTTAAGTGCTTTAACAAATTGTTTCATCAGACTAACAGCCTGTTTTTCGAAAACAAAAGTCTTGTCACATTTGTTTTCGTTTGCTTACGATTAAGCTTAAATTTAGGTTTTTCTTAAACGTTTAAAAGCTTTCGTCAATATAATTTTGACATAAAAAGAGCTTTTTTCTTTCGTAAGGAAACATTATTGCCAATATATGTATTTTGAAATATCCAAGCTTTTTTATATGTAACATGTAGCTTGTCGGTGGTAACCCTGTCAGTCAATTGCCTTTGTTTATAAAAATAAAAAAAAGAAAATTATATTTTAATTTTAAAAATTCACAATTACCAAATTAAAATCTATTTTAAATATTTAATAAAATCAGCTATAGTTTTTGCAGCTTTGGAAATTTCACAGATACATCCTGAGACTGCATCACACCTAAAATTGCCTCCTGTGGGGCTACTTGTTTCCTCAATAGTACCAATTCTTTCATTACCTGGCTATTTTGTTTTCTTTTCTTTTTTGGTTGATATAGGTTGTGGTGTTGATGCCTAAATAGATGGGAGGCATTCGCGGCCACTAATAAATGTGAAGAAAATGAGGAAACCTTCTCAAATATAACTTCATCGTTCGAACGGGTTCTTCTTACTGTGTTCACGTGGGGACAATTTACTTATAATAACAGGTTTAGGCAAACCATGCACTGCAACTTTTGGAGCAGTTGCCGATGATAGATGGTATATTTGATATATTTGCAACTCAAGTTGTTTTAAAGTTTTTAAACGGCCTCCCTCAGTTCCCGATTAAATTAGGTGGAAAGGGTATATTGGGTTTGTGCTGATGTTTGTAACGCATAGAAATATTGCTCTGAGACCCACCTTTAAGTATACCAATCGACTCAAAATCACTTCCTGACACAGGCTTATATTTTGGTCCAAGAACGATCCCTATACTTTTTGGTCAAAATCGGTTTACTATTTCGGGTACCATCCATTGGAATGCCTTCCCCAAATAGAGTTTTAGGTCCTTTACAGCCACTAATTTAGTTCTATTTCAATAACAAGCAGCACAAATATTACCTATAATAACCTTAATCAGTGTACCTAATTTTGTAGGAATCGACCCATATTTGACCATACCTCCCATACAAGACAAATTCTCAAAAGTAGCTAAAATAATCATGAATGCACAAAAACGTTTATAAATCTAAAGATAAATGCATTTGTTTTAAAACTTTGCACAAATAAATATATCAGGCCCTTAGTTTTTATTTCATACACGAAAGACCTTTGGTTATCGAGAAATTTTAACGTTTTCATTCGCTTTATACGAGTGAATTTGTTTAAGAAAAACCCAAAAAAAGCTTAAGACACGAAAGCTTTTAAGTTGTCACTCACTACAATTTATTTCATTTTACAAAAACCAAATTGATTTACGTTTCGTTATTTTTACGAACGAAACAATATTTTCATTTTCGAAAAACAGGCTGTAAGTTTAATGTGAAGAGGGGGTAATATGATGCGATCTCGGGGCACCAGAGGTACATTTATAACATTCGGCATACCTGGATCCAGTGTTTCCCTATAAGGCCATTGTTTTCTCTTCCAGTGTTCATAGCCACTTTGTTGACCTAATAGGAAATTTACCATCTTAATATCAACACAAATTACCCAGTTATGTTCATTATCTTCTTCATGACCAATGCAATTACAGAGTATTCTTCTTTTACCTTGGTTGAATGTGCGATTGGCAAGGAGTGAAATTTATTTCCATTGTGCAAAAGGACACACTTCAAGCTGCGTTTTGATGAGTCAATAAATAAACGCCATTCGCTTGAATCATATCTATGTAAGCCCATGGCAGTGATCAAACCAGGAATATCCGTGCAGTAGACAAAATCGTCCTCTTCTGCAAAATAGTGAAGTGAGCCTTTTTCTCGGGCACGGTAATACGAAACTTTAGTTTCCTCCGTTATGAGATTTGATTCCTTCATCCGGGATGCAAGTAATTCCGAAGATGCTTTTGACAATCCAATACATCATTTAAGCTCTAAACACTTACAGTGTTATGTATAACTAAAAATTAGCATTAAGTTAGCATACAGTTTAACTATGATTGGCAAACAAACTACTGATAACAAACTGCTAAACACTTGTTAGCAAGTTGCCAAATACTTGCTATCTTCTGTCAAACAGCTGTTTATTGTAAATTTTTTGAAAACAAAGGACAAATATAAATTGAATTGTGCCTTAAATTAAAAAAAAAACTTGTGGAATAGGGCATGTATATTGTTCCAGGCATCCTTTTTTTCCTATTTGTGTTTGTGTCTATTCTGGCATCTTCTATAACGTCCAATTTGTCCAGAGCGATCTGAGAAAGCAAATCCTAAAACGACATTTGATTTTATTTAATATTGTCAATAATAACATTAATAACTTATCTTTTTCTCCTGTTGCCAATTCACCGATCTTTTTGTTAATTTTTCCATTTTTTTTTTTTTTATTTAATTCTTCTTCCATTTTAAACAAATTTTTTTAATTTGTTCTTTTTTTTTAATATAGAGGGAAAAAACATATTATCAAACGTCAAAATCAGGGTTGATACAAGAAAAGACAGTAGTTTTAGTAGTGGCATCATTAATTTTCAGAGTTGATTTTTTCAAAGTTAGCAGACAGTTATAAATCGTTATAAATAAACATTATGCCAAGAAGCTGCTAAGGCAAATCTGTATTCTAGTTGGCAGCTACTTGGCTACAGTTTATAAACAGTTTCTAACTTTTGGTTTTACATAGCGCTGTTAGACGACAGCAGACATTATAACTTCACGGCTTCAAATGCTGTCAACTTTAAATGCTGTTCTGAAGTCAGCTTCATAAATATTTTGAAGGCAGCAACAACATTATAAACATGATAATGAACAGCTGAGTATATTGGCAATACAAATTTTATAGAAGCCACATGTATATTTTATAATGAATCAAATTAAAGTTATTAATCAAAAACATAATAATATTACGAAAAACTGAAAAAGACAAATAAATTCATTTCCTTTACTTTAATTTTGTAATGTTCGTTTATGCTAAATATTAAAAAAATTTTTTGTTCTTATTGTTTTTAATTTATATACATGGTGGCAATACTTTATCTGTTTGTTGTTGCCTGTCAAAATAGAAATTAGCCTAAGTTGGCAGCAGCGAATGACTTTGTAAGTAACATAATTTTGCATAATTTAAGGCATTTTTTACTCCGAAATTTTCTTTTTTATGGACTGGATCAAAAAAGTTACGTTGTCTACCCTTGCGTAGTTTTCTACGCATGTGGGAAAATCATACGTTTTTAGTGGGAATTTTTGATGTCATGGTTCTTTTTTGGCAATCATTGAGATTTTAACGCATGGAAAAGTTCTTTTTGATTATTATTTTTACACCATTTACAAGAAAAACTAAAAAGAAGATGAAGAAGAATTAGTGCCAGAATCTTCATAATCTAGTAAAGTGATACATCTATTAGTTATATGAAAGGTACTTGCTACCTTTTTACCCTTCAAACCTTTAAAATATTAGGTTTACAACTTTACTTCTGTCGTTTTTTTTTCGAAATTCTAGGCTGTATTATAGGGTGCTGTCCATCGCTGACCACTACCATTTCCAACCTTTCGACCAGCGTACTATTGATTATAAGCTTTAGACAAAGTTAGTTTTTCTATAGACAAAGTTAGTTTTTCTATAGAAAATGTTAGTTTTTCTATAGGAAAAGTTAGTTTTTCTATAGGTTTTCTTTAGAAAAAGTTAGTTTTTCTATAGGTTTTCTTTAGAAAAAATTAGTTTTTCTATAGGTTTTCTTTAGAAAAAATTAGTTTTTCTATAGAAAAATTTAGTTTTTCTATAGAAAAATTTAGTTTTTCTATAGAAAAATTTAGTTTTTCTATAGAAAAATTTAGTTTTTCTATAGAAAAATTTAGTTTTTCTATAGAAAAATTTAGTTTTTCTATAGAAAAATTTAGTTTTTCTATAGAAAAATTTAGTTTTTCTATAGAAAAATTTAGTTTTTCTATAGAAAAATTTAGTTTTTCTATAGAAAAATTTAGTTTTTCTATAGAAAAATTTAGTTTTTCTATAGAAAAATTTAGTTTTTCTATAGAAAAATTTAGTTTTTCTATAGAAAAATTTAGTTTTTCTATAGAAAAATTTAGTTTTTCTATAGAAAAATTTAGTTTTTCTATAGAAAAATTTAGTTTTTCTATAGAAAAATTTAGTTTTTCTATAGAAAAATTTAGTTTTTCTATAGAAAAATTTAGTTTTTCTATAGAAAAATTTAGTTTTTCTATAGAAAAATTTAGTTTTTCTATAGAAAAATTTAGTTTTTCTATAGAAAAATTTAGTTTTTCTATAGAAAAATTTAGTTTTTCTATAGAAAAATTTAGTTTTTCTATAGAAAAATTTAGTTTTTCTATAGAAAAATTTAGTTTTTCTATAGAAAAATTTAGTTTTTCTATAGAAAAATTTAGTTTTTCTATAGAAAAATTTAGTTTTTCTATAGAAAAATTTAGTTTTTCTATAGAAAAATTTAGTTTTTCTATAGAAAAATTTAGTTTTTCTATAGAAAAATTTAGTTTTTCTATAGAAAAATTTAGTTTTTCTATAGAAAAATTTAGTTTTTCTATAGAAAAATTTAGTTTTTCTATAGAAAAATTTAGTTTTTCTATAGAAAAATTTAGTTTTTCTATAGAAAAATTTAGTTTTTCTATAGAAAAATTTAGTTTTTCTATAGAAAAATTTAGTTTTTCTATAGAAAAATTTAGTTTTTCTATAGAAAAATTTAGTTTTTCTATAGAAAAATTTAGTTTTTCTATAGAAAAATTTAGTTTTTCTATAGAAAAATTTAGTTTTTCTATAGAAAAATTTAGTTTTTCTATAGAAAAATTTAGTTTTTCTATAGAAAAATTTAGTTTTTCTATAGAAAAATTTAGTTTTTCTATAGAAAAATTTAGTTTTCTATAGAAAAATTTAGTTTTTTCTATAGAAAAATTTAGTTTTTCTATAGAAAAATTTAGTTTTTTCTATAGAAAAATTTAGTTTTTCTATAGAAAAATTTAGTTTTTCTATAGAAAAATTTAGTTTTTCTATAGAAAAATTAGTTTTTCTATAGAAAAATTTAGTTTTTCTATAGAAAAATTTAGTTTTTCTATAGAAAAATTTAGTTTTTCTATAGAAAAATTTAGTTATTTCTATAGAAAAATTTAGTTTTTCTATAGAAAAATTTAGTTTTTCTATAGAAAAATTTAGTTTTTCTATAGAAAAATTTAGTTTTTCTATAGAAAAATTTAGTTTTTCTATAGAAAAATTTAGTTTTTCTATAGAAAAATTTAGTTTTTCTATAGAAAAATTTAGTTTTTCTATAGAAAAATTTAGTTTTTCTATAGAAAAATTTAGTTTTTCTATAGAAAAATTTAGTTTTTCTATAGAAAAATTTAGTTTTTCTATAGAAAAATTTAGTTTTTCTATAGAAAAATTTAGTTTTTCTATAGAAAAATTTAGTTTTTCTATAGAAAAAATTTAGTTTTTCTATAGAAAAATTTAGTTTTTCTATAGAAAAATTTAGTTTTTCTATAGAAAAATTTAGTTTTTCTATAGAAAAATTAGTTTTCTATAGAAAAATTTAGTTTTTCTATAGAAAAATTTAGTTTTTCTATAGAAAAATTTAGTTTTTCTATAGAAAAATTTAGTTTTTCTATAGAAAAAATTTAGTTTTTCTATAGAAAAATTTAGTTTTTCTATAGAAAAATTTAGTTTTCTATAGAAAAATTTAGTTTTTCTATAGAAAATTTAGTTCTATAGAAAAATTTAGTTTTTCTACTAGAAAAATTTAGTTTTTCTATAGAAAAATTTAGTTTTTCTATAGAAAAATTTAGTTTTTCTATAGAAAAATTTAGTTTTTCTATAGAAAAATTTAGTTTTTTCTATAGAAAAATTTAGTTTTTTCTATAGAAAAATTTAGTTTTTCTATAGAAAAATTTAGTTTTTTCTATAGAAAAATTTAGTTTTTCTATAGAAAAATTTAGTTTTTTCTATAGAAAAATTTAGTTTTTCTATAGAAAAATTTAGTTTTCTATAGAAAAATTTAGTTTTTCTATAGAAAATTTAGTTTTTCTATAGAAAAATTTAGTTTTTCTATAGAAAAATTTAGTTTTTTCTATAGAAAAAATTTAGTTTTTCTATAGAAAAATTTAGTTTTTCTATAGAAAAATTTAGTTTTTCTATAGAAAAATTTAGTTTTTCTATAGAAAAATTTAGTTTTTCTATAGAAAAATTTAGAGTTTTTTTCTATAGAAAAATTTAGTTTTCTATAGAAAAATTTAGTTTTTCTATAGAAAAATTTAGTTTTTCTATAGAAAAATTTAGTTTTTCTATAGAAAAATTTAGTTTTTCTATAGAAAAATTTAGTTTTTTCTATAGAAAAATTTAGTTTTTCTATAGAAAAAATTTAGTTTTTCTATAGAAAAATTTAGTTTTTCTATAGAAAAATTTAGTTTTTCTATAGAAAAATTTAGTTTTTCTATAGAAAAATTTAGTTTTTCTATAGAAAAATTTAGTTAGTTTTCTATAGAAAAATTTAGTTTTTCTATAGAAAAATTTAGTTTTTCTATAGAAAAATTTAGTTTTCTATAGAATTAAAATTTAGTTTTTCTATAGAAAAATTTAGTTTTTCTATAGAAAAATTTAGTTTTTCTATAGAAAAATTTAGTTTTTCTATAGAAAAATTTAGTTTTTCTAGTAGAAAAATTTAGTTTTTCTATAGAAAAATTTAGTTTTTCTATAGAAAAATTTAGTTTTTCTATAGAAAAATTTAGTTTTTCTATAGAAAAATTTAGTTTTTCTATAGAAAAATTTAGTTTTTCTGTAGAAAAATTTAGTTTTTCTATAGAAAAATTTAGTTTTTCTATAGAAAAATTTAGTTTTTCTATAGAAAAATTTAGTTTTTCTATAGAAAAATTAGTTTTTCTATAGAAAAATTTAGTTTTTTCTATAGAAAAATTTAGTTTTTCTATAGAAAAATTTAGTTTTTCTATAGAAAAATTTAGTTTTTCTATAGAAAAATTTAGTTTTTCTATAGAAAAATTTAGTTTTTCTATAGAAAAATTTAGTTTTTCTATAGAAAAATTTAGTTTTTCTATAGAAAAATTTAGTTTTCTATAGAAAAATTTAGTTTTTCTATAGAAAAATTTAGTTTTTCTATAGAAAAATTTAGTTTTTCTATAGAAAAATTTAGTTTTTCTAATAGAAAAATTTAGTTTTTCTATAGAAAAATTTAGTTTTTCTATAGAAAAATTTAGTTTTTCTATAGAAAAATTTAGTTTTTCTATAGAAAAATTTAGTTTTTCTATAGAAAAATTTAGTTTTTCTATAGAAAAATTTAGTTTTTCTATAGAAAAATTTAGTTTTTCTATAGAAAAATTTAGTTTTTCTATAGAAAAATTTAGTTTTTCTATAGAAAAATTTAGTTTTTCTATAGAAAAAATTTAGTTTTTCTATAGAAAAATTTAGTTTTTCTATAGAAAAATTTAGTTTTTCTATAGAAAAAATTTAGTTTTTCTATAGAAAAATTTAGTTTTTCTATAGAAAAATTTAAGTTTTTCTATAGAAAAATTTAGTTTTTCTATAGAAAAATTTAGTTTTTCTATAGAAAAATTTAGTTTTTCTATAGAAAAATTTAGTTTTTCTATAGAAAAATTTAGTTTTTCTATAGAAAAATTTAGTTTTTCTATAGAAAAATTTTAGTTTTTCTATAGAAAAATTTAGTTTTTCTATAGAAAAATTTAGTTTTTTCTATAGAAAAATTTAGTTTTTCTATAGAAAAATTTAGTTTTTCTATAGAAAAATTTAGTTTTTCTATAGAAAAATTTAGTTTTTCTATAGAAAAATTTAGTTTTTCTATAGAAAAATTTAGTTTTTCTATAGAAAAATTTAGTTTTTCTATAGAAAAATTTAGAATTTTTCTATAGAAAAATTTAGTTTTTCTATAGAAAAATTTAGTTTTCTATAGAAAAATTTAGTTTTTCTATAGAAAAAATTTAGTTTTTCTATAGAAAAATTTAGTTTTTCTATAGAAAAATTTAGTTTTTCTATAGAAAAATTTAGTTTTTCTATAGAAAAATTAGTTTTTCTATAGAAAAATTTAGTTTTTCTATAGAAAAATTTAGTTTTTTCTATAGAAAAATTTAGTTTTTCTATAGAAAAATTTAGTTTTTCTATAGAAAAATTTAGTTTTTCTATAGAAAAATTTAGTTTTTCTATAGAAAAATTTAGTTTTTCTATAGAAAAATTTAGTTTTTCTATAGAAAAATTTAGTTTTTCTATAGAAAAATTAGTTTTCTATAGAAAATTTAGTTTTCTATAGAAAAATTTAGTTTTTCTATAGAAAAATTTAGTTTTTCTATAGAAAAATTTAGTTTTTCTATAGAAAAATTTAGTTTTTCTATAGAAAAATTTAGTTTTTCTATAGAAAAATTTAGTTTTTTCTATAGAAAAAATTTAGTTTTTCTATAGAAAAATTTAGTTTTTCTATAGAAAAATTTAGTTTTTCTATAGAAAAATTTAGTTTTTCTATAGAAAAATTTAGTTTTTCTATAGAAAAATTTAGTTTTTCTATAGAAAAATTTAGTTTTTCTATAGAAAAAATTTAGTTTTTCTATAGAAAAAATTTAGTTTTTCTATAGAAAAATTTAGTTTTTCTATAGAAAAATTTAGTTTTTCTATAGAAAAATTTAGTTTTTCTATAGAAAAATTTAGTTTTTCTATAGAAAAATTAGTTTTTCTATAGAAAAATTTAGTTTTTCTATAGAAAAATTTAGTTTTTCTATAGAAAAATTTAGTTTTTCTATAGAAAAATTTAGTTTTTCTATAGAAAAATTTAGTTTTCTATAGAAAAATTAGTTTTTCTATAGAAAAATTTAGTTTTTCTATAGAAAAATTTAGTTTTTCTATAGAAAAATTTAGTTTTTCTATAGAAAAATTTAGTTTTTCTATAGAAAAAATTTAGGTTTTTCTATAGAAAAATTTAGTTTTCTATAGAAAAATTTAGTTTTTCTATAGAAAAATTTAGTTTTTCTATAGAAAAATTTAGTTTTTCTATAGAAAAATTAGTTTTTCTATAGAAAAATTTAGTTTTTCTATAGAAAAATTTAGTTTTTCTATAGAAAAAATTTAGTTTTTCTATAGAAAAATTTAGTTTTTCTATAGAAAAATTTAGTTTTTCTATAGAAAAATTTAGTTTTTCTATAGAAAAATTTAGTTTTTCTATAGAAAAATTTAGTTTTTCTATAGAAAAATTTAGTTTTTCTATAGAAAAATTTAGTTTTTCTATAGAAAAATTTAGTTTTTCTATAGAAAAATTTAGTTTTTCTATAGAAAAATTTAGTTTTTCTATAGAAAAATTTAGTTTTTCTATAGAAAAATTTAGTTTTTCTATAGAAAAATTTAGTTTTTCTATAGAAAAATTTAGTTTTTCTATAGAAAAATTTAGTTTTTCTATAGAAAAATTTAGTTTTTCTATAGAAAAATTTAGTTTTTTCTATAGAAAAATTTAGTTTTTCTATAGAAAAATTTAGTTTTTCTATAGAAAAATTAGTTTTTCTATAGAAAAATTTAGTTTTTCTATAGAAAAATTTAGTTTTCTATAGAAAAATTTAGTTTTTCTATAGAAAAATTTAGTTTTTCTATAGAAAAATTTAGTTTTTCTATAGAAAAATTTAGTTTTTCTATAGAAAAATTTAGTTTTTCTATAGAAAAATTTAGTTTTTCTATAGAAAAATTTAGTTTTTCTATAGAAAAATTTAGTTTTTCTATAGAAAAATTTAGTTTTTCTATAGAAAAATTTAGTTTTTCTATAGAAAAAATTTAGTTTTTCTATAGAAAAATTTAGTTTTTTCTATAGAAAAATTTAGTTTTTCTATAGAAAAATTTAGTTTTTCTATAGAAAAATTTAGTTTTTTCTATAGAAAAATTTAGTTTTTCTATAGAAAAATTTAGTTTTTCTATAGAAAAATTTAGTTTTTCTATAGAAAAATTTAGTTTTTCTATAGAAAAATTTAGTTTTTCTATAGAAAAATTTAGTTTTTCTATAGAAAAATTTAGTTTTTCTATAGAAAAATTTAGTTTTTCTATAGAAAAATTTAGTTTTTCTATAGAAAAATTTAGTTTTTTTCTATAGAAAAATTTAGTTTTTCTATAGAAAAATTTAGTTTTTCTATAGAAAAATTTAGTTTTTCTATAGAAAAATTTAGTTTTTCTATAGAAAAATTTAGTTTTTCTATAGAAAAATTTAGTTTTTCTATAGAAAAATTTAGTTTTTCTATAGAAAATTTTAGTTTTTCTATAGAAAAATTTAGTTTTTCTATAGAAAAATTTAGTTTTTCTATAGAAAAATTTAGTTTTTCTATAGAAAAATTTAGTTTTTCTATAGAAAAATTTAGTTTTTCTATAGAAAAATTTAGTTTTTCTATAGAAAAATTTAGTTTTTCTATAGAAAAATTTAGTTTTTCTATAGAAAAATTTAGTTTTTCTATAGAAAAATTTAGTTTTTCTATAGAAAAATTTAGTTTTTCTATAGAAAAATTTAGTTTTTCTATAGAAAAATTTAGTTTTTCTATAGAAAAATTTAGTTTTTCTATAGAAAAATTTAGTTTTTCTATAGAAAAATTTAGTTTTTCTATAGAAAAATTTAGGTTTTCTATAGAAAAATTTAGTTTTCTATAGAAAATAGTTTTTTCTATAGAAAAATTTAGTTTTTCTATAGAAAAATTTAGTTTTTCTATAGAAAAATTTAGTTTTTCTATAGAAAAATTTAGTTTTTCTATAGAAAAATTTAGTTTTTCTATAGAAAAATTTAGTTTTTCTATAGAAAAATTTAGTTTTTCTATAGAAAAATTTAGTTTTTCTATAGAAAAATTTAGTTTTTCTATAGAAAAATTTAGTTTTTCTATAGAAAAATTTAGTTTTTCTATAGAAAAATTAGTTTTTCTATAGAAAATTAGTTTTTCTATAGAAAAATTAGTTTTTCTATAGAAAAATTTAGTTTTTCTATAGAAAAATTTAGTTTTTCTATAGAAAAATTTAGTGTTTTTCTATAGAAAAATTTAGTTTTTCTATAGAAAAATTTAGTTTTTCTATAGAAAAATTTAGTTTTTCTATAGAAAAATTTAGTTTTTCTATAGAAAATTTAGTTTTTCTATAGAAAAAATTTAGTTTTTCTATAGAAAAATTTAGTTTTTCTATAGAAAAATTTAGTTTTTCTATAGAAAATTTAGTTTTTCTATAGAAAAATTTAAGTTTTTCTATAGAAAAATTTAGTTTTTCTATAGAAAAATTTAGTTTTTCTATAGAAAAATTTAGTTTTTCTATAGAAAAATTTAGTTTTTCTATAGAAAAATTTGTTTTTCTATAGAAAAATTTAGTTTTTCTATAGAAAAATTAGTTTTTCTATAGAAAAATTTAGTTTTTCTATAGAAAAATTTAGTTTTTCTATAGAAAAATTTAGTTTTTCTATAGAAAAATTTAGTTTTTCTATAGAAAAATTTAGTTTTTCTATAGAAAAATTTAGTTTTTCTATAGAAAAATTTAGTTTTTCTATAGAAAAATTTAGTTTTTCTATAGAAAAATTTAGTTTTTCTATAGAAAAATTTAGTTTTTCTATAGAAAAATTTAGTTTTTCTATAGAAAAATTTAGTTTTTCTATAGAAAAATTTAGTTTTTCTATAGAAAAATTTAGTTTTCTATAGAAAAATTTAGCTTTCTCTATAGAAAAATTTAGTTTTTCTGTAGAAAAATTTAGTTTTTCTATAGAAAAATTAGTTTTTCTATAGAAAAATTTAGTTTTTCTATAGAAAAATTAGTTTTTCTATAGAAAAATTTAGTTTTTCTATAGAAAAATTTAGTTTTTCTATAGAAAAATTTAGTTTTTCTATAGAAAAATTTAGTTTTTCTATAGAAAAATTTAGTTTTTCTATAGAAAAATTTAGTTTTTCTATAGAAAAATTTATTTTTTCTATAGAAAAATTTATTTTTTCTATAGAAAATTTAGTTTTTCTATAGAAAAATTTAGTTTTTCTATAGAAAAATTTAGTTTTTCTGTAGAAAAATTTAGTTTTCTATAGAAAAATTTAGTTTTTCTATAGAAAATTTAGTTTTTCTATAGAAAAATTTAGTTTTTCTATAGAAAAATTTAGTTTTTCTATAGAAAAATTTAGTTTTTCTATAGAAAAATTTAGTTTTTCTATAGAAAAATTTTAGTTTTTCTATAGAAAAATTTAGTTTTTCTATAGAAAAATTTAGTTTTTCTATAGAAAAATTTAGTTTTTTCTATAGAAAAATTTAGTTTTTCTATAGAAAAATTTAGTTTTTCTATAGAAAAATTTAGTTTTTCTATAGAAAAATTTAGTTTTTCTATAGAAAAATTTAGTTTTTCTATAGAAAAATTTAGTTTTTCTATAGAAAAATTTAGTTTTTCTATAGAAAAATTTAGTTTTTCTATAGAAAAATTTAGTTTTTCTATAGAAAAATTTAGTTTTTCTATAGAAAAATTTAGTTTTTCTATAGAAAAATTTAGTTTTTCTATAGAAAAATTTAGTTTTTCTATAGAAAAATTTAGTTTTTCTATAGAAAAATTTAGTTTTTCTATAGAAAAATTTAGTTTTTTCTATAGAAAAATTTAGTTTTTCTATAGAAAAATTTAGTTTTTCTATAGAAAAATTTAGTTTTTCTATAGAAAAAATTTAGTTTTTCTATAGAAAAATTTAGTTTTTCTATAGAAAAAATTTAGTTTTTCTATAGAAAAATTTAGTTTTTCTATAGAAAAATTTAGTTTTTCTATAGAAAAATTTAGTTTTTCTATAGAAAAATTTAGTTTTTCTATAGAAAAATTTAGTTTTTCTATAGAAAAATTTAGTTTTTCTATAGAAAAATTTAGTTTTTCTATAGAAAAATTTAGTTTTTCTATAGAAAAATTTAGTTTTTCTGTAGAAAAATTTAGTTTTTCTATAGAAAAATTTAGTTTTTCTATAGAAAAATTTAGTTTTTCTATAGAAAAATTTAGTTTTTCTATAGAAAAATTTAGTTTTTCTATAGAAAAATTAGTTTTTTCTATAGAAAAATTTGTTTTTCTATAGAAAATTTAGTTTTTTCTATAGAAAAATTTAGTTTTTCTATAGAAAAATTTAGTTTTTCTATAGAAAAATTTAGTTTTTCTATAGAAAAATTTAGTTTTTCTATAGAAAAATTTAGTTTTTCTATAGAAAAATTTAGTTTTTCTATAGAAAAATTTAGTTTTTCTATAGAAAAATTTAGTTTTTCTATAGAAAAATTTAGTTTTTCTATAGAAAATTTAGTTTTTCTATAGAAAAATTTAGTTTTTCTATAGAAAAATTTAGTTTTTTCTATAGAAAAATTTAGTTTTTCTATAGAAAAATTTAGTTTTTCTATAGAAAAATTTAGTTTTTCTATAGAAAAATTTAGTTTTTCTATAGAAAAATTTAGTTTTTCTATAGAAAAATTTAGTTTTTCTATAGAAAAATTTAGTTTTCTATAGAAAAATTTAGTTTTTCTATAGAAAAATTTAGTTTATTTCTATAGAAAAATTTAGTTTTTCTATAGAAAAATTAGTTTTTCTATAGAAAAATTAGTTTTTCTATAGAAAAATTTAGTTTTTCTATAGAAAAATTTAGTTTTTCTATAGAAAAATTTAGTTTTTCTATAGAAAAATTTAGTTTTTCTATAGAAAAATTTAGTTTTTCTATAGAAAAATTTAGTTTTTCTATAGAAAAATTTAGTTTTTTCTATAGAAAAATTTAGTTTTTCTATAGAAAAATTTAGTTTTTCTATAGAAAAATTTAGTTTTTCTATAGAAAGAATTTAGTTTCTATAAAAATTAGTTTTCTATAGAAAAATTTAGTTTTTCTATAGAAAAATTTAGTTTTTCTATAGAAAAATTTAGTTTTTCTATAGAAAAATTTAGTTTTTCTATAGAAAAATTTAGTTTTTCTATAGAAAAATTTAGTTTTTCTATAGAAAAATTTAGTTTTTCTATAGAAAAATTTAGTTTTTCTATAGAAAAATTTAGTTTTTCTATAGAAAAATTTAGTTTTTCTATAGAAAAATTTAGTTTTTCTATAGAAAAATTTAGTTTTTCTATAGAAAAATTTAGTTTTTCTATAGAAAAATTTAGTTTTTCTATAGAAAAATTTAGTTTTTCTATAGAAAAAATTTAGTTTTTCTATAGAAAAATTTAGTTTTTCTATAGAAAAATTTAGTTTTTCTATAGAAAAATTTAGTTTTTCTATAGAAAAATTTAGTTTTTCTATAGAAAAAATTTAGTTTTTCTATAGAAAAATTTAGTTTTCTATAGAAAAATTTAGTTTTTCTATAGAAAAATTTAGTTTTTCTATAGAAAAATTTAGTTTTTCTATAGAAAAATTTAGATTTTCTATAGAAAAATTTAGTTTTTCTATAGAAAAATTTAGTTTTTCTATAGAAAAATTTAGTTTTTCTATAGAAAAATTTAGTTTTTCTATAGAAAAATTTAGTTTTTCTATAGAAAAATTTAGTTTTTCTATAGAAAAATTTAGTTTTTCTATAGAAAAATTTAGTTTTTCTATAGAAAAATTTAGTTTTTCTATAGAAAAATTTAGTTTTTCTATAGAAAAGTTTAGTTTTTCTATAGAAAAAGTTTAGTTTTTCTATAGAAAAATTTAGTTTTTCTATAGAAAAATTTAGTTTTTCTATAGAAAAATTTAGTTTTTCTATAGAAAATTTAGTTTTTTCTATAGAAAAATTTAGTTTTTCTATAGAAAAATTTAGTTTTTCTATAGAAAAATTTAGTTTTTCTATAGAAAAATTTAGTTTTTCTATAGAAAAATTTAGTTTTTCTATAGAAAAATTTAGTTTTTCTATAGAAAAATTTAGTTTTACTATAGAAAAATTTAGTTTTATTATAGAAGAATTTAGTTTTACTATAGAAAAATTTAGTTTTTCTATAGAAAAAATTTAGTTTTTCTATAGAAAAATTTAGTTTTTCTATAGAAAAATTTAGTTTTTCTATAGAAAAATTTAGTTTTTCTATAGAAAAATTTAGTTTTTCTGTAGAAAAATTTAGTTTTTCTATAGAAAAATTTAGTTTTTCTATAGAAAAATTTAGTTTTTCTATAGAAAAATTTAGTTTTTCTATAGAAAAATTTAGTTTTTCTATAGAAAAATTTAGTTTTTCTATAGAAAAATTTAGTTTTTCTATAGAAAAATTTAGTTTTTCTATAGAAAAATTTAGTTTTTCTATAGAAAAATTTAGTTTTTCTATAGAAAAATTTAGTTTTTCTATAGAAAAATTTAGTTTTTCTATAGAAAAATTTAGTTTTTCTATAGAAAAATTTAGTTTTTCTATAGAAAATTTAGTTTTTCTATAGAAAAATTTAGTTTTTCTATAGAAAAATTTAGTTTTTCTATAGAAAAATTTAGTTTTTCTATGGAAAAATTTAATTTTTCTATAGAAAAATTTAGTTTTTCTATAGAAAAATTTAGTTTTTCTATAGAAAAATTTAGTTTTTCTATAGAAAAATTTAGTTTTCTATAGAAAAATTTAGTTTTTCTATAGAAAAATTTAGTTTTTCTATAGAAAAATTTAGTTTTTCTATAGAAAAATTTAGTTTTTCTATAGAAAAATTTAGTTTTTCTATAGAAAAATTTAGTTTTTCTATAGAAAAATTTAGTTTCTCTATAGAAAAATTTAGTTTCTCTATAGAAAAATTTAGTTTTTCTGTAGAAAAATTTAGTTTTTCTGTAGAACAATTTAGTTTTTCTATAGAAAAATTTAGTTTTTCTATAGAAAAATTTAGTTTTTCTATAGAAAAATTTAGTTTTTCTATAGAAAAATTTAGTTTTTCTATAGAAAAATTTAGTTTTTCTATAGAAAAATTTAGTTTTTCTATAGAAAAATTAGTTTTTCTATAGAAAAATTTAGTTTTTCTATAGAAAAATTTAGTTTTTCTATAGAAAAATTAGTTTTTCTATAGAAAAATTTAGTTTTTCTATAGAAAAATTTAGTTTTTCTATAGAAAAATTTAGTTTTTCTATAGAAAAATTTAGTTTTTCTATAGAAAAATTTAGTTTTTCTATAGAAAAATTTAGTTTTTCTATAGAAAAATTTAGTTTTTCTATAGAAAAATTTAGTTTTTCTATAGAAAAATTTAGTTTTTCTATAGAAAAATTTAGTTTTTCTATAGAAAAATTTAGTTTTTTCTATAGAAAAATTTAGTTTTTCTATAGAAAAATTTAGTTTTTCTATAGAAAAAATTTAGTTTTTCTATAGAAAAAATTTAGTTTTTCTATAGAAAAATTTAGTTTTTCTATAGAAAAATTTAGTTTTTCTATAGAAAAATTTAGTTTTTCTATAGAAAAATTTAGTTTTTCTATAGAAAAATTTAGTTTTTCTATAGAAAAATTAGTTTTTCTATGGAAAAATTTAGTTTTTCTATAGAAAAATTTAATTTTTCTATAGAAAAATTTAGTTTTTCTATAGAAAAATTTAGTTTTTCTATAGAAAAATTTAGTTTTTCTATAGAAAAATTTAGTTTTTCTATAGAAAAATTTAGTTTTTCTATAGAAAAATTAGTTTTTCTATAGAAAAATTTAGTTTTTCTATAGAAAAATTAGTTTTTCTATAGAAAAGTTTAGTTTTTCTATAGAAAAATTTAGTTTTTCTATAGAAAAATTTAGTTTTTCTATAGAAAAATTTAGTTTTTCTATAGAAAAATTTAGTTTTTCTATAGAAAAATTTAGTTTTTCTATAGAAAAATTTAGTTTTTCTATAGAAAAATTTAGTTTTTCTATAGAAAAATTTAGTTTTTCTATAGAAAAATTTAGTTTTTCTATAGAAAAATTTAGTTTTTCTATAGAAAAATTTAGTTTTTCTATAGAAAAATTTAGTTTTTCTATAGAAAAATTTAGTTTTTCTATAGAAAAATTTAGTTTTTCTATAGAAAAATTTAGTTTTACTATAGAAAAATTTAGTTTTATTATAGAAGAATTTAGTTTTACTATAGAAAAATTTAGTTTTCTATAGAAAAACTTAGTTTTTCTATAGAAAAATTAGTTTTTCTATAGAAAAATTTAGTTTTTCTATAGAAAAATTTAGTTTTTTCTATAGAAAAATTTAGTTTTTCTATAGAAAAAATTAGTTTTTCTATAGAAAAATTTAGTTTTTCTATAGAAAAATTTAGTTTTTCTATAGAAAAATTTAGTTTTTCTATAGAAAAATTTAGTTTTTCTATAGAAAAATTTAGTTTTTCTATAGAAAAATTTAGTTTTTTCTATAGAAAAATTTAGTTTTTCTATAGAAAAATTTAGTTTTTCTATAGAAAAATTTAGTTTTTCTATAGAAAAATTTAGTTTTTCTATAGAAAAATTTAGTTTTTCTATAGAAAAATTTAGTTTTTCTATAGAAAAATTTAGTTTTTCTATAGAAAAATTTAGTTTTTCTATGAAAAATTTAGTTTTTCTATAGAAAAATTTAATTTTTCTATAGAAAAATTTAGTTTTTCTATAGAAAAATTTAGTTTTTCTATAGAAAAATTTAGTTTTTCTATAGAAAAATTTAGTTTTTCTATAGAAAAATTTAGTTTTTCTATAGAAAAATTTAGTTTTTCTATAGAAAAATTTAGTTTTTCTATAGAAAAATTTAGTTTTTCTATAGAAAAATTTAGTTTTTCTATAGAAAAATTTAGTTTTTCTATGAAAAGTTTAGTTTTTCTATAGAAAAATTTAGTTTTTCTATAGAAAAATTTAGTTTTTCTATGGAAAAGTTTAGTTTTTCTATAGAAAAATTTAGTTTTTCTATAGAAAAATTTAGTTTTTCTATAGAAAAATTTAGTTTTTCTATAGAAAAATTTAGTTTTTCTATAGAAAAATTTAGTTTTTCTATAGAAAAATTTAGTTTTTCTATAGAAAAGATTTAGTTTTTCTATAGAAAAATTTAGTTTTTCTATAGAAAAAATTTAGTTTTTCTATAGAAAAATTTAGTTTTTCTATAGAAAAATTTAGTTTTTCTATAGAAAAAATTTAGTTTTTCTATAGAAAAATTTAGTTTTTCTATAGAAAAATTTAGTTTTTCTATAGAAAAATTTAGTTTTTCTATAGAAAAATTTAGTTTTTCTATAGAAAAATTTAGTTTTTCTATAGAAAAATTTAGTTTTTCTATAGAAAAATTTTAGTTTTTCTATAGAAAAATTTAGTTTTTCTATAGAAAATTTAGTTTTTCTATAGAAAAATTTAGTTTTTCTATAGAAAAATTTAGTTTTTCTATAGAAAAATTTAGTTTTACTATAGAAAAATTTAGTTTTACTATAGAAGAATTTAGTTTTACTATAGAAAAATTTAGTTTTTCTATAGAAAAATTTAGTTTTTCTATAGAAAAATTTAGTTTTTCTATAGAAAAATTTAGTTTTTCTATAGAAAAATTTAGTTTTTCTATAGAAAAATTTAGTTTTTCTATAGAAAAATTTAGTTTTTCTATAGAAAAATTTAGTTTTTCTATAGAAAAATTTAGTTTTTCTATAGAAAAATTTAGTTTTTCTATAGAAAAATTTAGTTTTACTATAGAAAAAATTTAGTTTTACTATAGAAGAATTTAGTTTTACTATAGAAAAATTAGTTTTTCTATAGAAAAATTTAGTTTTTCTATAGAAAAATTTAGTTTTTCTATAGAAAAATTTAGTTTTTCTATAGAAAAATTTAGTTTTTCTATAGAAAAATTTAGTTTTTCTATAGAAAAATTTAGTTTTTCTATAGAAAAATTTAGTTTTTCTGTAGAAAAATTTAGTTTTTCTATAGAAAAATTTAGTTTTTCTATAGAAAAATTTAGTTTTTCTATAGAAAAATTTAGTTTTTCTATAGAAAAATTTAGTTTTTCTATAGAAAAATTTAGTTTTTCTATAGAAAAAATTTAGTTTTTCTATAGAAAAATTTAGTTTTTCTATAGAAAAATTTAGTTTTTCTATAGAAAAATTTAGTTTTTCTATAGAAAAATTTAGTTTTTCTATAGAAAAATTAGTTTTTCTATAGAAAATTAGTTTTTCTATAGAAAAATTAGTTTTTCTATAGAAAAATTTAGTTTTTCTATAGAAAAATTTAGTTTTTCTATAGAAAAATTTAGTTTTTCTATAGAAAAATTTAGTTTTTCTATAGAAAAATTTAGTTTTTCTATAGAAAAATTTAGTTTTTCTATAGAAAAATTTAGTTTTTCTATAGAAAAATTTAGTTTTTCTATAGAAAAATTTAGTTTTTCTATAGAAAAATTTAGTTTTTCTATAGAAAAATTTAGTTTTTCTATAGAAAAATTTAGTTTTTCTATAGAAAAATTTAGTTTTTCTATAAAAAATTTAGTTAGTTTTTCTATAGAAAAAGTTAGTTTTTCTATAGAAAAACTAACTTTAAAAAGTTAGTTTTTCTATAGAAAAATTTAGTTTTTCTATAGGTAAATTTAGTTTTTCTATAGAAAAATTTAGTTTTTCTATAGAAAAATTTAGTTTTTCTATAGAAAAATTTAGTTTTTCTATAGAAAAAGTTAGTTTTTCTAAAGAAAAAGTAAGTTTTTCTATAGAAAAAGTAAGTTTTTCTATAGAAAAAGTTAGTTTTTCTATAGAAAAAGTTAGTTTTTCTATAGAAAAAGTTAGTTTTTCTATATAGAAAAAGTTAGTTTTTCTATAGAAAAAGTTAGTTTTTCTATAGAAAAAGTTAGTTTTTCTATAGAAAAAAGTTAGTTTTTCTATAGAAAAAGTTAGTTTTTCTATAGAAAAAGTTAGTTTTTCTATAGAAAAAGTTAGTTTTTCTATAGAAAAAGTTAGTTTTTCTATAGAAAAAGTTAGTTTTTCTATAGAAAAAGTTAGTTTTTCTATAGAAAAAGTTAGTTTTTCTATAGAAAAAGTTAGTTTTTCTATAGAAAAAGTTAGTTTTTCTATAGAAAAAGTTAGTTTTTCTATAGAAAAAGTTAGTTTTTCTATAGAAAAAGTTAGTTTTTCTATAGAAAAAGTTAGTTTTTCTATAGAAAAAGTTAGTTTTTCTATAGAAAAAGTTAGTTTTTCTATAGAAAAAGTTAGTTTTTCTATAGAAAAAGTTAGTTTTTCTATAGAAAAAATTAGTTTTTCTATAGAAAAAATTAGTTTTTTCTATAGAAAAAGTTAGTTTTTCTATAGAAAAAGTTAGTTTTTCTATAGAAAAAGTTAGTTTTTCTATAGAAAAAGTTAGTTTTTCTATAGAAAAAGTTAGTTTTTCTATAGAAAAAGTTAGTTTTTCTATAGAAAAAGTTAGTTTTTCTATAGAAAAAGGTTAGTTTTTCTATAGAAAAAGTTAGTTTTTCTATAGAAAAAGTTAGTTTTTCTATAGAAAAAGTTAGTTTTTCTATAGAAAAAGTTAGTTTTTCTATAGAAAAAGTTAGTTTTTCTATAGAAAAAGTTAGTTTTTCTATAGAAAAAGTTAGTTTTTCTATAGAAAAAGTTAGTTTTTCTATAGAAAAAGTTAGTTTTTTTATAGAAAAAGTTAGTTTTTCTATAGAAAAAGTTAGTTTTTCTATAGAAAAAGTAGTTTTTCTATAGAAAAAGTTAGTTTTTCTATAGAAAAAGTTAGTTTTTTCTATAGAAAAAGTTAGTTTTTCTATAGAAAAAGTTAGTTTTTCTATAGAAAAAGTTAGTTTTTCTATAGAAAAAGTTAGTTTTTCTATAGAAAAAGTTAGTTTTTCTATAGAAAAAGTTAGTTTTTCTATAGAAAAAGTTAGTTTTTCTATAGAAAAAGTTAGTTTTTCTATAGAAAAAGTTAGTTTTTCTATAGAAAAATTTAGTTTTTCTATAGAAAAATTTAGTTTTTCTATAGAAAAATTTAGTTTTTCTATAGAAAAATTTAGTTTTTCTATAGAAAAATTTAGTTTTTCTATAGAAAAATTTAGTTTTTCTATAGAAAAATTTAGTTTTTCTATAGAAAAATTTAGTTTTTCTATAGAAAAATTTAGTTTTTCTATAGAAAAATTTAGTTTTTCTATAGAAAAATTTAGTTTTTTCTATAGAAAAATTTAGTTTTTCTATAGAAAAATTTAGTTTTTCTATAGAAAAATTTAGTTTTTCTAAAGAAAAAATTAGTTTTTCTATAGAAAAATTTAGTTTTTCTAAAGAAAAATTTAGTTTTTCTAAAGAAAATTTTAGTTTTTCTATAGAAAAAGTTAGTTTTTCT
>OW121744.1:74284330-74406430 GCA_933228675.1 Stomorhina lunata
TTAAGTTTGTTTTATAGATAAATTAAGTTTTTCTTTAAAAAAAATTACGTTTTTTATAGAAAAATTAAGGTTTCCTATTAAAAAATTAAGTTTTTCTATAAAAAAATAAGTTTTGTATAACAAAAATTAAGTTTTTTTTTTTATAGAAAAATTAAATTTGTCTTTGGAAAAATTAAGTTTTTCTATAGAAAATTAAGTATTTCTGTAGAAAAATTAAGTATTTCTGTAAAAAATCAAGTATTTATGTAGAAAACTTAAGTTTTTTCTTTAGAAAATTAAAATCTAAAAAAAAAATTTCTATAAAAAATAAGTTTTTCTTTAGAAAAATTAAGTATTTTTTATTGAAAACCTAAGTTTATTTTATATAAAACGTGAGTTTTTGTATACGAAAATTAAGTTTTGTAAAAAAATAAAGTTATTTAGAAAGAAAAAATTTAATTTTGTTTTATAGATAAATTAAGTTTTTCTTTACAAAAGTTACGTTTTTTATAGAAAAATTAAGTTTTCCTATTAAAAAAATTAAGTTTATTTATAAAAAAAATTAAGTTTTGTATAATAAAAATTAAGTTTTTTTTATAGAAAAATTAAATTTGTCTTTGGAAAAATTAATTTGTTCTATGGAAAAATTAAGTATTTCTATAGAAAAATAAAGTTTTTCTGTAAAAAATTAAATCGTTCGTTGAAAAACTTAAGTTTTTTCTTTAGAAAATTAAAAATTTGTAAAAATTTTTTTCTTTAAAAATTAAGTTTTTCTTTAGAAAACATTAAGTATTTTTATTGAAAAACTAAGTTTATTTTATATAAAAATAAAGTTTTTGTATACGAAAATTAAGTTTTTTAAAATAAATTAAGTTTTTTAGAAAGAAAAAAATTAAGAATGTTTTATAGATAAATTACGTTTTTCTTTACAAAAATTACGGTTTCCTATTAACAAATTAAGTTTTTCTATAAAAAACTTAAGTTTTGTATAACAAAAATTATGTGTTTTTTTATAGAAAAATTAAATTTGTCTTTGGAAAAATTAAGTTTTTCTATAGAAAAATTAAGCATTTCTGCAGAAAAATTAAGTTTTTCTATAGAAAAATTATGTTTTTGTATAGAAAAATTAAGTTTTTCTATAGAAAAATTAAGCTTTTCTTAGAAAACTTAAGTTTTTTCTTTAGAAAATTAAACATTTTTAAACATTTTTTTTCTATAAAAATTAAGTTTTTCTTTAGAAACATTAAGTATTTTTTATTGAAAAAACTAAGTTTCTTTTATATAAAACTTGAGTTTTTGTATACGAAAATTAAGTTTTATAAAAAAATTAAGTTATTTAGAAAGAAAAAAATTAAGTTTGTTTTATAGATAAATTAGGTTTTTCTTTACAAAAATTACATTTTTTATAGAAAAAATTAAGGTGTCCTATTATAAAATTAAGTTTGTTTTATAAAAAAATTAAGTTTTGTATAACAAAAATTAAGTTGTTTTATATAGAAAAATTAAATTTGTCTTTGGAAAAATTAATTTGTTCTATGGAAAAATTAAGTATTTCTATAGAAAAATAAAGTTTTTCTGTAGAAAAATTAAATTGTTCGTTAAAAAACTTAAGTTTTTTCTTTAGAAAATTAAAAATTTGTAAAAATTTTTTTTCTTTAGAAACATTAAGTATTTTTATTGAAAAACTAAGTTTCTTTTATATAAAAATAAAGTTTTTGTATACGAAAATTAAGTTTTGTAAAAAAATTAAGTTTTTTTAGAAAGAAAAAAGTTAAGTTTGTTTTATAGATAAATTAAGTTTTTGTTTAAAAAAATTACGTTTTTTATAGAAAAATTAAGGTTTCCTATTAAAAAATTAAGTTTTATTATAAAAAATAAGTTTTGTATAACAAAAATTAAGTTTTTTTTTTTATAGAAAAATTAAATTTGTCTTTGGAAAAATTAAGTTTTTCTATAGACAAATTAAGTATTTCTGTAGAAAAATTAAGTATTTCTGTAAAAAATCAAGTATTTATGTAGAAAACTTAAGTCTTTTCTTTAGAAAATTAAAATTAAAAAAAAAAAATTTTCTATAAAAAATAAGTTTTTCTTTAGAAAAATTAAGTATTTTTATTGATAAACTAAGTTTATTTTATTTAAAACGTGAGTTTTTGTATACGAAAATTAAGTTTTGTAAAAAAATTAAGTTATTTAGAAAGAAAAAATTTATGTCTGTTTTATAGATAAATTAAGTTTTTCTTTACAAAAATTACGTTTTTTATAGAAAAATTAAGGTTTCCTATTAAAAAATTAAGTTTTTTTTAAAAAAAATTAAGTTTTGTATAATAAAAATTAAGTTTTTTTTATAGAAAAATTAAATTTGTCTTTGGAAAAATTAATTTGTTCTATGGAAAAATTAAGTATTTCTATAGAAAAATAAAGTTTTTCTGTAGAAAATTAAATTGTTCGTTAAAAAACTTAAGTTTTTTCTTTAGAAAATTAAAAATTTGTAAAAATTTTTTTCTTTAAAAATTAAGTTTTTCTTTAGAAACATTAAGTATTTTTATTGAAAAACTAAGTTTATTTTATATAAAAATAAAGTTTTTGTATACGAAAATTAAGTTTTGTAAAAAAATTAAGTTTTTTAGAAGGAAAAAAATTAAGAATGTTTTATAGATAAATTAAGTTTTTCTTTAAAAAAATTACGTTTTTTATAGAAAAATTAAGGTTTCCTATTAAAAAATTAAGTTTTTCTATAAAAAAATAAGTTTTGTATAACAAAAATTAAGTTTTTTTTTTATAGAAAAATTAAATTTGTCTTTGGAAAAATTAAGTTTTTCTATAGACAAATTAAGTATTTCTTTAGAAAAATTAAGTATTTCTGTAAAAAATCAAGTATTTATGTAGAAAACTTAAGGTTTTTCTTTAGACAATTAAAATCTAAAAAAAAATGTTCATAAAAATAAGTTTTTCTTTAGAAAAATTAAGTATTTTTATTGAAAAACTAAGTTTATTTTATATAAAACGTGAGTTTTTGTATACGAAAATTAAGTTTTGTAAAAAAATTAAGTTTTTTAGAAAGAAAAAATTAAGAATGTTTTATAGATAAATTAGGTTTTTCTTTACAAAAATTATGGTTTCCTATTAACAAATTAAGTTTTCTATAAAAAAATTAAGTTTTGTAAAACAAAAATTATGTTTTTTTTTATAGAAAAATTAAATTTGTCTTTGGAAAAATTAAGTTTTTCTATAGAAAAATTAAGCATTTCTGTAGGAAAATTAAGTTTTTCTATAGAAAAATTAAGTTTTTGTATAGAAAAATTAAGTTTTTCTATAGAAAAATTAAGCTTTCCTTAGAAAACTTAAGTTTTTTTCTTTAGAAAATTAAACATTTTTAAACATTTTTTCTATAAAAATTAAGTTTTTCTTTAGAAACAATAAGTATTTTTATTGAAAAACTAAGTTTCTTTTATATAAAACTTGAGTTTTTGTATACGAAAATTAAGTTTTGAAAAAAAATTAAGTTATTTAGAAAGAAAAAAATTAAGTTTATTTTATAGATAAATTAGGTTTTTCTTTACAAAAATTACGTTTTTTATAGAAAAATTAAGGTTTCCTATTATAAAATTAAGTTTGTTTTATAAAAAAATTAAGTTTTGTATAACAAAAATTAAGTTTTTTTATATAGAAAAATTAAATTTGTCTTTGGAAAAATTAATTTGTTCTATGGAAAAATTAAGTATTTCTATAGAAAAATAAAGTTTTTCTGTAGAAAAATTAAATTGTTCGTTAAAAAACTTAAGTTTTTTCTTTAGAAAATTAAAAATTTGTAAAAATTTTTTTTCTTTAAAAATTAAGTTTTTCTTTTATATAAAAATAAAGTTTTTGTATACGAAAATTAAGTTTTGTAAAAAAATTAAGTTTTTTAGAAAGAAAAAAATTAAGTTTGATTTATAGATAAATTAAGTTTTTCTTTACAAAAATTACGTTTTTTATAGAAAAATTAAGGTTTCCTATTAAAAAATTAAGTTTTTTTATAAAAAAATTAAGTTTTGTATAATAAAAATTAAGTTTTTTTTTATAGAAAAATTAAATTTGTCTTTGGAAAAATTAATTTGTTCTATGGAAAAATTAAGTATTTCTATAGAAAAATAAAGTTTTTCTGTAGAAAATTAAATTGTTCGTTAAAAAACTAAAGTTTTTTCTTTAGAAAATTAAAAATTTGTAAAAATTTTTTTCTTTAAAAATTAAGTTTTTCTTTAGAAACATTAAGTATTTTTATTGAAAAACTAAGTTTCTTTTATATAAAACTTGAGTTTTTGTATACGAAAATTAAGTTTTGTAAAAAAATTAAGTTATTTAGAAAGAAAAAAATTACGTTTTTTATAGAAAAATTAAGGTTTCCTATTATAAAATTAAGTTTGTTTTATAAAAAAATTAAGTTTTGTATAACAAAAATTAAGTTTTTTTATATAGAAAAATTAAATTTGTCTTTGGAAAAATTAATTTGTTCTATGGAAAATTAAGTATTTCTATAGAAAAATAAAGTTTTTCTGTAGAAAAATAAAGTTTTTCTGTAGAAAAATTAAATTGTTCGTTAAAATACTTAAGTTTTTTCTTAAGAAAATTAAAAATTTGTAAAAATTTTTTTTCTTTAAAAATTAAGTTTTTCTTTAGAAACATTAAGTATTTTTATTGAAAAACTAAGTTTCTTTTATATAAAAATAAAGTCTTTGTATA
Organism: Stomorhina lunata; assembly: GCA_933228675.1. NCBI lineage: Eukaryota > Metazoa > Arthropoda > Insecta > Diptera > Rhiniidae > Stomorhina > Stomorhina lunata. Next base: position 74,289,029 of record OW121744.1, read on the forward strand.
CGAAAATTAAGTTTTGTAAAAAAATTAAGTTTTTTAGAAAGAAAAAAATTAAGTTTGTTTTATAGATAAATTAAGTTTTTCTTTCAAAAAATTACGTTTTTTATAGAAAAATTAAGGTTTCCTATTAAAAAGTTAAGTTTTTCTATAAAAAAAATTAAGTTTTGTATAACAAAAATTAAGTTTTTTTTTATAGAAAAATTAAATTTGTATAACAAAAATTAAGTTTTTTTTTTTATAGAAAAATTAAATTTGTCTTTGGAAAAATTAAGTTTTTCTATAGACAAATTAAGTATTTCTGTAGAAAAATTAAGTATTTCTGTAAAAAATCAAGTATTTATGTAGAAAACTTAAGTTTTTTCTTTAGAAAATTAAAATTAAAAAAAAATTTTCTATAAAAAATAAGTTTTTCTTTAGAAAAATTAAGTATTTTTATTGAAAAACTAAGTTTATTTTATACAAAACGTGAGTTTTTGTATACGAAAATTAAGTTTTGTAAAAAAATAAAGTTATTTAGAAAGAAAAAATTTAATTTTGTTTAATAGATAAATTAAGTTTTTCTTTACAAAAATTACGTTTTTTATAGAAAAATTAAGGTTTCCTATTAAAAAATTAAGTTTTTCTATAAAAAAGAAGTTTTGTATAACAAAAATTAAGTTTTTTTTTTATAGAAAAATTAAATTTGTCTTTGGAAAAATTAAGTTTTTCTATAGACAAATTAAGTATTTCTGTAGAAAAATTAAGTTTTTCTATAGAAAAATTAAGTTTTTCTATAGAAAAATTAAGTTTTTCTATAGAAAAATTAAGCTTTCCTTAGAAAACTTAAGTTTTTTCTTTAGAAAATTAAACATTTTTAAACATTTTTTTCTTTAAAAATTAAGTTTTTCTTTAGAAACATTAAGTATTTTTATTGAAAAACTAAGTTTCTTTTATATAAAACTTGGGTTTTTGTATACGAAAATTAAGTTTTGTAAAAAAATTAAGTTATTTAGAAAGAAAAAAATTAAGTTTGTTTTATAGATAAATTAGGTTTTTCTTTACAAAAATTACGTTTTTTATAGAAAAATTAAGGTTTCCTATTATAAAATTAAGTTTTTTTTTTTAAAAATTAAGTTTTGTATAATAAAAATTAAGTTTTTTTTTTATAGAAAAATTAAATTTGTCTTTGGAAAAATTAATTTGTTCTATGGAAAAATTAAGTATTTCTATAGAAAAATAAAGTTTTTCTGTAGAAAATTAAATTGTTCGTTAAAAAACTTAAGTTTTTTCTTTAGAAAATTAAAAATTTGTAAAATTGTTTTTCTTTAAAAAGTAAGTTTTTCTTTAGAAACATTAAGTATTTTTATTGAAAAATTAAGTTTATTTTATATAAAACGTGAGTTTTTGTATACGAAAATTAAGTTTTGTAAAAAAATTAAGTTTTTTAGAAGGAAAAAAATTAAGTTTGTTTAATAGATAAATTAAGTTTTTCTTTAAAAAAATTACGTTTTTTATAGAAAAATTAAGGTTTCCTATTAAAAAATTAAGTTTTTCTATAAAAAAGAAGTTTTGTATAACAAAAATTAAGTTTTTTTTTTATAGAAAAATTAAATTTGTCTTTGGAAAAATTAAGTTTTTCTATAGACAAATTAAGTATTTCTGTAGAAAAATTAAGTATTTCTGTAAAAAATCAAGTATTTATATAGAAAACTTAAGGTTTTTCTTTAGAAAATTAAAATTTAAAAAAAAAAATTTCTATAAAAATAAGTTTTTCTTTAGAAAAATTAAGAATTTTTATTGAAAAACTAAGTTTATTTTATATAAAACGTGAGTTTTTGTATACGAAAATTAAGTTTTGTAAAAAAATTAAGTTATTTAGAAAGAAAAAATTTAAGTTTGTTTTATAGATAAATTAAGTTTTTCTTTACAAAAATTACGTTTTTTATAGAAAAATTAAGGTTTCCTATTAAAAAATTAAGTTTTTTTATAAAAAAAATTAAGTTTTGTATAATAAAAATTAAGTTTTTTTTATAGAAAAATTAAATTTGTCTTTGGAAAAATTAAATTTGTCTTTGGAGAAATTAATTTGTTCTATGGAAAAATTAAGTATTTCTATAGAAAAATAAAGTTTTTCTGTAGAAAATTAAATTGTTCGTTATAAAACTTAAGTTTTTTCTTTAGAAAATTAAAAATTTGTAAAAATTTTTTTCTTTAAAAATTAAGTTTTTCTTTAGAAACATTAAGTATTTTTATTGAAAAACTAAGTTTATTTTATATAAAAATAAAGTTTTTGTATACGAAAATTAAGTTTTGTAAAAAAATTAAGTTTTTTAGAAAGAAAAAAATTAAGAATGTATCGATGTTTTATAGATAAATTACGTTTTTCTTTACAAAAATTACGGTTTCCTATTAACAAATTAAGTTTTTCTATAAAAAACTTAAGTTAAATTATGTGTTTTTTTTATAGAAAAATTAAATTTGTCTTTGGAAAAATTAAGTTTTTCTATAGAAAAATTAAGCATTTCTGTAGAAAAATTAAGTTTTTCTATAGAAAAATTATATTTTTGTATAGAAAAATTAAGTTTTTCTATAGAAAAATTAAGCTTTCCTTAGAAAACTTAAGTTTTTTCTTTAGAAAATTAAACATTTTTAAACATTTTTTTCTATAAAAATTAAGTTTTTCTTTAGAGACATTAAGTATTTTTATTGAAAAACTAAGTTTCTTTTATATAAAACTTGAGTTTTTGTATACGAAAATTAAGTTTTGTAAAAAAATTAAGTTATTTAGAAAGAAAAAAATTAAGTTTGTTTTATAGATAAATTAGTTTTTTCTTTACAAAAATTACATTTTTTATAGAAAAATTAAGGTGTCCTATTATAAAATTAAGTTTGTTTTATAAAAAAATTAAGTTTTGTATAACAAAAATTAAGTTTTTTTATATAGAAAAATTAAATTTGTCTTTGGAAAAATTAATTTGTTCTATGGAAAAATTAAGTATTTCTATAGAAAAATAAAGTTTTTCTGTAGAAAAATTAAATTGTTCGTTAAAAAACTTAAGTTTTTTCTATAGAAAATTAAAAATTTGTAAAAATTTTTTTTCTTTAAAAATTAAGTTTTTCTTTAGAAACATTAAGTATTTTTATTGAAAAACTAAGTTTCTTTTATATAAAACTTGAGTTTTTGTATACGAAAATTAAGTTTTGTAAAAAAATTAAGTTTTTTAGAAAGAAAAAAGTTAAGTTTGTTTTATAGATAAATTAAGTTTTTCTTTACAAAAATTACGTTTTTTATAGAAAAATTAAGGTTTCCTATTAAAAAATTAGGTTTTTTTATAAAAAAAAAATTAAGTTTTGTATAATAAACATTAAGTTTTTTTATAGAAAAATTAAATTTGTCTTTGGAAAAATTAATTTGTTCTTATGGAAAAATTAAGTATTTCTATAGAAAAATAAAGTTTTTCTGTAGAAAATTAAATTGTTCGTTAAAAAACTTATTTTTTTTCTTTAGAAAATTAAAAATTTGTAAAAATTTTTTTGTTTAAAAATTAAGTTTTTCTTTAGAAACATTAAGTATTTTTATTGAAAAACTAAGTTTCTTTTATATAAAACTTGAGTTTTTGTATACGAAAATTAAGTTTTGTAAAAAAATTAAGTTATTTAGAAAGAAAAAAATTAAGTTTGTTTTATAGATAAATTAGGTTTTTCTTTACAAAAATTACATTTTTTATAGAAAAATTAAGGTGTCCTATTATAAAATTAAGTTTGTTTTATAAAAAAATTAAGTTTTGTATAACAAAAATTAAGTTTTTTTATATAGAAAAATTAAATTTGTCTTTGGAAAAATTATTTTGTTCTATGGAAAATTAAGTATTTCTATAGAAAAATAAAGTTTTTCTGTAGAAAAATGAAGTTTTTCTGTAGAAAAATAAAGTTTTTCTGTAGAAAAATTAAATTGTTCGTTAAAAAACTTAAGTTTTTTCTTTAGAAAATTAAAAATTTGTAAAAATTTTTTTTCTTTAAAAATTAAGTTTTTCTTTAGAAACATTAAGTATTTTTATTGAAAAACTAAGTTTCTTTTATATAAAAATAAAGTTTTTGTATACGAAAATTAAGTTTTGTAAAAAAATTAAGTTTTTTAGAAAGAAAAAAATTAAGTTTGTTTTATAGATAAATTAAGATTTTCTTTAAAAAAATTACGATTTTTATAGGAAAATTAAGGTTTCCTTTTAAAAATTAATTTTTTCTATAAAAAAATAAGTTTTGTATAACAAAAATTAAGTTTTTTTTTTATAGAAAAATTAAATTTGTCTTTGGAAAAATTAAGTTTTTCTATAGACAAATTAAGTATTTCTGTAGAAAAATTAAGTATTTCTGTAAAAAATCAAGTATTTATGTAGAAAACTTAAGTTTTTTCTTTAGAAAATTAAAATTAAAAAAAAAAAAATTCTATAAAAAATAAGTTTTTCTTTAGAAAAATTAAGTATTTTTATTGAAAAACTAAGTTTATTTTATATAAAACGTGAGTTTTTGTATACGAAAATTAAGTTTTGTAAAAAAAATAAGTTATTTGAAAGAAAAAATTTAAGTTTGTTTTATAGATAAATTAAGTTTTTCTTTACAAAAATTACGTTTTTTATAGAAAAATTAAGGTTTCCTATTAAAAAATTATTTTTTTTTATAAAAAATTAAGTTTTGTATAATAAAAATTAAGTTTTTTTTTATAGAAAATATAAATTTGTCTTTGGAAAAATTAATTTGTTCTATGGTAAAATTAAGTATTTCTATAGAAAAATAAAGTTTTTCTGTAGAAAATTAAATTGTTCGTTAAAAACTTAATTTTTTTTTTTGTTTAGGAAATTAAAAATTTGTAAAAAATTTTTTCTTTAGAAACATTAAGTATTTTTATTGAAAAACTAAGTTTATTTTATATAAAAATAAAGTTTTTGTATACGAAAATTAAGTTTTGTAAAAAAATTAAGTTTTTTAGAAAGAAAAAAATTAAGAATGTTTTATAGATAAATTACGTTTTTCTTTACAAAAATTACGGTTTCCTATTAACAAATTAAGTTTTTCTATAAAAAAAATTAAGTTTTGTATAACAAAAATTATGTGTTTTTTTTTATAGAAAAATTAAATTTGTCTTTGGAAAAATTAAATTTGTCTTTGGAAAAATTAAGTTTTTCTATAGAAAAATTAAGCATTTCTGTAGAAAAATTAAGTTTTTCGATAGAAAAATTAAGTTTTTGTATAGAAAAATTAAGTTTTTCTATAGAAAAATTAAGCTTTCCTTAGAAAACTTAAGTTTTTTCTTTAGAAAATTAAACATTTTTAAACATTTTTTTCTATAAAAATTAAGTTTTTCTTTAGAAACATTAAGTATTTTTATTGAAAAACTAAGTTTCTTGTATATAAAACTTGAGTTTTTGTATACGAAAATTAAGTTTTGTAAAAAAATTAAGTTATTTAGAAAGAAAAAAATTAAGTTTGTTTTATAGATAAATTAGGTTTTTCTTTACAAAAATTACGTTTTTTATAGAAAAATTAAGGTTTCCTATTATAAAATTAAGTTTGTTTTATAAAAAAATTAAGTTTTTTTATATAGAAAAATTAAATTTGTCTTTGGAAGAATTAATTTGTTCTATGGAAAAATTAAGTATTTCTATAGAAAAATAAAGTTTTTCTGTAGAAAAATTAAATTGTTCGTTAAAAAACTTAAGTTTTTTCTTTAGAAAATTAAAAATTTGTAAAAATTTTTTTTCTTTAAAAATTAAGTTTTTCTTTAGAAACATTAAGTATTTTTATTGAAAAACTAAGTTTCTTTTATATAAAAATAAAGTTTTTGTATACGAAAATTAAGTTTTGTAAAAAAATTAAGTTTTTTAGAAAGAAAAAAATTAAGTTTATTTTATAGATAAGTTAAGTTTTTCTTTAAAAAAATTACGATTTTTATAGGAAAATTAAGGTTTCCTTTTAAAAAATTAATTTTTTCTATAAAAAAATAAGTTTTGTATAACAAAAATTAAGTTTTTTTTTTTATAGAAAAATTAAATTTGTCTTTGGAAAAATTAAGTTTTTCTATAGACAAATTAAGTATTTCTGTAGAAAAATTAAGTATTTCTGTAAAAAATCAAGTATTTATGTAGAAAACTTAAGTTTTTTCTTTAGAAAATTAAAATTAAAAAAAAAAAATTTCTATAAAAAATAAGTTTTTCTTTAGAAAAATTAAGTATTTTTATTGAAAAACTAAGTTTATTTTATATAAAACGTGAGTTTTTGTATACGAAAATTAAGTTTTGTAAAAAAAATAAGTTATTTAGAAAGAAAAAATTTAAGTTTGTTTTATAGATAAATTAAGTTTTTCTTTACAAAAATTACGTTTTTTATAGAAAAATTAAGGTTTCCTATTAAAAAATTATTTTTTTTTTATAAAAAATTAAGTTTTGTATAATAAAAATTAAGTTTTTTTTTATAGAAAATATAAATTTGTCTTTGGAAAAATTAATTTGTTCTATGGTAAAATTAAGTATTTCTATAGAAAAATAAAGTTTTTCTGTAGAAAATTAAATTGTTCGTTAAAAACTTAATTTTTTTTTGTTTAGAAAATTAAAAATTTGTAAAAATTTTTTTCTTTAGAAACATTAAGTATTTTTATTGAAAAACTAAGTTTATTTTATATAAAAATAAAGTTTTTGTATACGAAAATTAAGTTTTGTAAAAAAATTAAGTTTTTTAGAAAGAAAAAAATTAAGAATGTTTTATAGATAAATTACGTTTTTCTTTACAAAAATTACGGTTTCCTATTAACAAATTAAGTTTTTCTATAAAAAAAATTAAGTTTTGTATAACAAAAATTATGTGTTTTTTTATAGAAAAATTAAATTTGTCTTTGGAAAAATTAAATTTGTCTTTGGAAAAATTAAGTTTTTCTATAGAAAAATTAAGCATTTCTGTAGAAAAATTAAGTTTTTCTATAGAAAAATTAAGTTTTTGTATAGAAAAATTAAGTTTTTCTATAGAAAAATTAAGCTTTCCTTAGAAAACTTAAGTTTTTTCTTTAGAAAATTAAACATTTTTAAACATTTTTTTCTATAAAACTTAAGTTTTTCTTTAGAAACATTAAGTATTTTTATTGAAAAACTAAGTTTCTTGTATATAAAACTTGAGTTTTTGTATACGAAAATTAAGTTTTGTAAAAAAATTAAGTTATTTAGAAAGAAAAAAATTAAGTTTGTTTTATAGATAAATTAGGTTTTTCTTTATAAAAATTACGTTTTTTATAGAAAAATTAAGGTTTCCTATTATAAAATTAAGTTTGTTTTATAAAAAAATTAAGTTTTGTATAACAAAAATTAAGTTTTTTTATATAGAAAAATTAAATTTGTCTTTGGAAAAATTAATTTGTTCTATGGAAAAATTAAGTATTTCTATAGAAAAATAAAGTTTTTCTGTAGAAAAATTAAATTGTTCGTTAAAAAACTTAAGTTTTTTCTTTAGAAAATTAAAAATTTGTAAAAATTTTTTTTCTTTAAAAATTAAGTTTTTCTTTAGAAACATTAAGTATTTTTATTGAAAAACTAAGTTTCTTTTATATAAAACTTGAGTTTTTGTATACGAAAATTAAGTTTTGTAAAAAAATTAAGTTTTTTAGAAAGAAAAAAAATAAGTTTGTTTTATAGATAAATTAAGTTTTTCTTTAAAAAAAATTACGATTTTTATAGGAAAATTAAGGTTTCCTTTTAAAAAATTAATTTTTTCTATAAAAAAATAAGTTTTGTATAACAAAAATTAAGTTTTTTTTTATAGAAAAATTAAATTTGTCTTTGGAAAAATTAAGTTTTTCTATAGACAAATTAAGTATTTCTGTAGAAAAATTAAGTATTTCTGTAAAAAATCAAGTATTTATGTAGAAAACTTAAGTTTTTTCTTTAGAAAATTAAAATTAAAAAAAAAATTTCTATAAAAAATAATTTTTTCTTTAGAAAAATTAAGTATTTTTATTGAAAAACTAAGTTTATTTTATATAAAACCTGAGTTTTTGTATACGAAAATTAAGTTTTGTAAAAAAAATAAGTTATTTAGAAAGAAAAAATTTAAGTTTGTTTTATAGATAAATTAAGTTTTTCTTTACAAAAATTACGTTTTTTATAGAAAAATTAAGGTTTCCTATTAAAAAATTATTTTTTTTTATAAAAAATTAAGTTTTGTATAATAAAAATTAAGTTTTTTTTTATAGAAAATATAAATTTGTCTTTGGAAAAATTAATTTCTTCTATGGTAAAATTAAGTATTTCTATAGAAAAATAAAGTTTTTCTGTAGAAAATTAAATTGTTCGTTAAAAACTTATTTTTTTTTTGTTTAGAAAATTAAAAATTTGTAAAAATTTTTTTCTTTAGAAACATTAAGTATTTTTATTGAAAAACTAAGTTTATTTTATATAAAAATAAAGTTTTTGTATACGAAAATTAAGTTTTGTAAAAAAATTAAGTTTTTTAGAAAGAAAAAAATTAAGAATGTTTTATAGATAAATTACGTTTTTCTTTACAAAAATTACGGTTTCCTATTAACAAATTAAGTTTTTCTATAAAAAAAATTAAGTTTTGTATAACAAAAATTATGTGTTTTTTTATAGAAAAATTAAATTTGTCTTTGGAAAAATTAAATTTGTCTTTGGAAAAATTAAGTTTTTCTATAGAAAAATTAAGCATTTCCGTAGAAAAATTAAGTTTTTCTATAGAAAAATTAAGTTTTTGTATAGAAAAATTAAGTTTTTCTATAGAAAAATTAAGCTTTCCTTAGAAAACTTAAGTTTTTTCTTTAGAAAATTAAACATTTTTAAACATTTTTTTCTATAAAAATTAAGTTTTTCTTTAGAAACATTTTTATTAAAAAACTAAGTTTCTTTTATATAAAACTTGAGTTTTTGTATACGAAAATTAAGTTTTGTAAAAAAATTAAGTTATTTAGAAAGAAAAAATTAAGTTTGTTTTATAGATAAATTAGGGTTTTCTTTACAAAAATTACGTTTTTTATAGAAAAATTAAGGTTTCCTATTATAAAATTAAGTTTGTTTTATAAAAAAATTAAGTTTTGTATAACAAAAATTAAGTTTTTTTATATAGAAAAATTAAATTTGTCTTTGGAAGAATTAATTTGTTCTATGGAAAAATTAAGTATTTCTATAGAAAAATAAAGTTTTTCTGTAGAAAAATTAAATTGTTCGTTAAAAAACTTAAGTTTTTTCTTTAGAAAATTAAAAATTTGTAAAAATTTTTTTTCTTTAAAAATTAAGTTTTTCTTTAGAAACATTAAGTATTTTTATTGAAAAACTAAGTTTCTTTTATATAAAAATAAAGTTTTTGTATACGAAAATTAAGTTTTGTAAAAAAATTAAGTTTTTTAGAAAGAAAAAAATTAAGTTTATTTTATAGATAAGTTAAGTTTTTCTTTAAAAAAAATACGATTTTTATAGGAAAATTAAGGTTTCCTTTTAAAAAATTAATTTTTTCTATAAAAAAATAAGTTTTGTATAACAAAAATTAAGTTTTTTTTTTATAGAAAAATTAAATTTGTCTTTGGAAAAATTAAGTTTTTCTATAGACAAATTAAGTATTTCTGTAGAAAAATTAAGTATTTCTGTAAAAAATCAAGTATTTATGTAGAAAACTTAAGTTTTTTCTTTAGAAAATTAAAATTAAAAAAAAAAATTCTATAAAAAATAAGTTTTTCTTTAGAAAAATTAAGTATTTTTATTGAAAAACTAAGTTTATTTTATATAAAACGTGAGTTTTTGTATACGAAAATTAAGTTTTGTAAAAAAAATAAGTTATTTAGAAAGAAAAAATTAAGTATTTCTATAGAAAAATAAAGTTTTTCTGTAGAAAAATTAAATTGTTCGTTAAAAAACTTAAGTTTTTTCTTTAGAAAATTAAAAATTTGTAAAAATTTTTTTTCTTTAAAAATTAAGTTTTTCTTTAGAAACATTAAGTATTTTTATTGAAAAACTAAGTTTCTTTTATATAAAACTTGAGTTTTTGTATACGAAAATTAAGTTTTGTAAAAAAATTAAGTTTTTTAGAAAGAAAAAAAATAAGTTTGCTTTATAGATAAATTAAGTTTTTCTTTAAAAAAAATTACGATTTTTATAGGAAAATTAAGGTTTCCTTTTAAAAAATTAATTTTTTCTATAAAAAAATAAGTTTTGTATAACAAAAATTAAGTTTTTTTTTTATAGAAAAATTAAATTTGTCTTTGGAAAAATTAAGTTTTTCTATAGACAAATTAAGTATTTCTGTAGAAAAATTAAATATTTCTGTAAAAAATCAAGTATTTATGTAGAAAACTTAAGTTTTTTCTTTAGAAAATTAAAATTAAAAAAAAAATTTCTATAAAAAATAAGTTTTTTTTTAGAAAAATTAAGTATTTTTATTGAAAAACTAAGTTTATTTTATATAAAACCTGAGTTTTTGTATACGAAAATTAAGTTTTGTAAAAAAAATAAGTTATTTAGAAAGAAAAAATTTAAGTTTGTTTTATAGATAAATTAAGTTTTTCTTTACAAAAATTACGTTTTTTATAGAAAAATTAAGGTTTCCTATTAAAAAATTATTTTTTTTTATAAAAAATTAAGTTTTGTATAATAAAAATTAAGTTTTTTTTTATAGAAAATATAAATTTGTCTTTGGAAAAATTAATTTGTTCTATGGTAAAATTAAGTATTTCTATAGAAAAATAAAGTTTTTCTGTAGAAAATTAAATTGTTCGTTAAAAACTTATTTTTTTTTTTGTTTAGAAAATTAAAAATTTGTAAAAATTTTTTTCTTTAGAAACATTAAGTATTTTTATTGAAAAACTAAGTTTATTTTATATAAAAATAAAGTTTTTGTATACGAAAATTAAGTTTTGTAAAAAAATTAAGTTTTTTAGAAAGAAAAAAATTAAGAATGTTTTATAGATAAATTACGTTTTTCTTTACAAAAATTACGGTTTCCTATTAACAAATTAAGTTTTTCTATAAAAAAAATTAAGTTTTGTATAACAAAAATTATGTGTTTTTTTATAGAAAAATTAAATTTGTCTTTGGAAAAATTAAATTTGTCTTTGGAAAAATTAAGTTTTTCTATAGAAAAATTAAGCGTTTCCGTAGAAAAATTAAGTTTTTCTATAGAAAAATTAAGTTTTTGTATAGAAAAATTAAGTTTTTCTATAGAAAAATTAAGCTTTCCTTAGAAAACTTAAGTTTTTTCTTTAGAAAATTAAACATTTTTAAACATTTTTTTCTATAAAAATTAAGTTTTTCTTTAGAAACATTTTTATTAAAAAACTAAGTTTCTTTTATATAAAACTTGAGTTTTTGTATACGAAAATTAAGTTTTGTAAAAAAATTAAGTTATTTAGAAAGAAAAAAATTAAGTTTGTTTTATAGATAAATTAGGTTTTTCTTTACAAAAATTACGTTTTTTTAAAATTAAGGTTTCATATTATAAAATTAAGTTTGTTTTATAAAAAAATTAAGTTTTGTATAACAAAAATTAAGTTTTTTTATATAGAAAAATTAAATTTGTCTTTGGAAAAATTAATTTGTTGTATGGAAAAATTAAGTATTTCTATAGAAAAATAAAGTTTTTCTAAAAATTAAATTGTTCGTTAAAAAACTTAAGTTTTTTCTTTAGAAAATTAAAAATTTGTAAAAATTTTTTTTCTTTAAAAATTAAGTTTTTCTTTAGAAACATTAAGTATTTTTATTGAAAAACAAAGTTTCTTTTATATAAAAATAAAGTTTTTGTATACGAAAATTAAGTTTTGTAAAAAAATTAAGTTTTTTAGAAAGAAAAAAATTAAGTTTGTTTTATAGATAAATTAAGTTTTTCTTTACAAAAATTACGTTTTTTAAAGAATAATTAAGGTTTCCTATTAAAAAATTAAGTTTTTTTTTATAAAAAAAAATTAAGTTTTGTATAATAAAAATTAAGTTTTTTTTATAGAAAAATTAAATTTGTCTTTGGAAAAATTAATTTGTTCTATGGAAAAATTAAGTATTTCTATAGAAAAATAAAGTTTTTCTGTAGAAAATTAAATTGTTCGTTAAAAAACTTAATTTTTTTTCTTTAGAAAATTAAAAATTTGTAAAAATTTTTTTCTTTAAAAGTTAAGTTTTTCTTTAGAAACATTAAGTATTTTTATTGAAAAACTAAGTTTATTTTATATAAAAATAAAGTTTTTGCATACGAAAATTAAGTTTTGTAAAAAAATTAAGTTTTTTAGAAAAAAAAAATTAAGAATGTTTTATAGAAAAATTAAGGTTTCCTTTAAAAAATTAAGTTTTTCTATAAAAAAAAACAAGTTTTGTATAACAAAAATTAAGTTTTTTTTTATAGAAAAATTAAATTTGTCTTTGGAAAAATTAAGTTTTTCTATAGACAAATTAAGTATTTCTGTAGAAAAATTAAGTATTTCTGTAAAAAGTCAAGTATTTATGTAGAAAACTTAAGTTTTTTCTTTAGAAAATTAAAATTAAAAAAAAAATTTTCTATAAAAAATACTTAATTTTTCTAAAGAAAAAATTAAGTATTTTTATTGAAAAACTAAGTTTATTTTATATAAAACGTGAGTTTTTGTATACGAAAATTAAGTTTTGTAAAAAAAATAAAGTTATTTATAAGGAAAAAATTTAATTTTGTTTTATAGATAAATTAAGTTTTTCTTTACAAAAATTACGTTTTTTATAGAAAAATTAAGTTTTCCTATTAAAAAATTAAGTTTATTTATAAAAAAATTAAGTTTTGTATAATAAAAATTAAGTTTTTTTTATAGAAAAATTAATTTGTCTTTATAGAAATTAATTTGTTCTATGGAAAAATTAAGTATTTCTATAGAAAAATAAAGTTTTTCTGTAGAAGAATTAAATTGTTCGTTAAAAAACTTAAGTTTTTTCTTTAGAAAATTAAAAATTTGTAAAAATTTTTTTTCTTTAAAAATTAAGTTTTTCTTTAGAAACATTAAGTATTTTTATTGAAAAACAAAGTTTCTTTTATATAAAAATAAAGTTATTGTATACGAAAATTAAGTTTTGTAAAAAAATTAAGTTTTTTAGAAAGAAAAAAATTAAGTTTGTTATAGATAAATTAAGTTTTTCTTTAAAAAAATTACGTTTTTTATAGAAAAATTAAGGTTTCCTATTAAAAAATTAAGTTTTTCTATAAAAAAATAAGTTTTGTATAACAAAAATTAAGTTTTTTTTTTTTTTTGTAGAAAAATTAAATTTTTTTTTTTTTTTAATTTTTTTCTTTAAAAATTAAGTTTTTCTTTAGAAACATTAAGTATTTTTATTGAAAAACTAAGTTTATTTTATATAAAAATAAAGTTTTTGTATACGAAAATTAAGTTTTGTAAAAAAAATAAGTTTTTTAGAAAAAAAATTAAGTTTTTCTTTAAAAAAATTACGTTTTTTATAGAAAAATTAAGGTTTCCTATTAAAAAATTAAGCTTTTCTATAAAAAAATAAGTTTTGTATAACAAAAATTAAGTTTTTTTTTATAGAAAAATTAAATTTGTCTTTGGAAAAATTAAGTTTTTCTATAGACAAATTAAGTATTTCTGTAGAAAAATTAAGTATTTCTGTAAAAAATCAAGTATTTATGTAGAAAACTTAAGTTTTTTCTTTAGAAAATTAAAATTAAAAAAAAAACAATTTTCTATAAAAAATAAGTTTTTCTTTAGAAAAATTAAGTATTTTTATTGAAAAACTAAGTTTATTTTATATAAGACGTGAGTTTTTGTATACGAAAATTAAGTTTTGTAAAAAAATTAAGTTATTTAGAAAGAAAAAATTTAAGTTTGTTTTATAGATAAATAAAGATTTTTTTTTTTTTTTTTTTTTGTATAACAAAAATTATGTTTTTTTTTTTATAGAAAAATTAAATTTGTCTATGGAAAAATTAAGTTTTTTTTATAGAAAAATTAAGCATTTCTGTAGAAAAATTAAGTTTTTCTATAGAAAAATTAAGTTTTTGTATAGAAAAATTAAGTTTTTCTATAGAAAAATTAAGCTTTCCTTAGAAAACTTAAGTTTTTTTCTTTAGAAAATTAAACATTTTTAAACATTTTTTTCTATAAAGATTAAGTTTTTCTTTAGAAACAATAAGTATTTTTATTGAAAAACTAAGTTTCTTTTATATAAAACTTGAGTTTTTGTATACGAAAATTAAGTTTTGTAAAAAAATTAAGTTATTTAGAAAGAAAAAAATTAAGTTTGTTTTATAGATAAATTAGGTTTTTCTTTACAAAAATTACGTTTTTTATAGAAAAATTAAGTTTTTTTATAAAAAATTAAGTTTTGTATTATAAAAATTAAGTTTTTTTTTATAGAAAAATTAAATTTGTCTTTGGAAAAATTAATTTGTTCTATGGAAAAATTAAGTATTTCTATAGAAAAATAAAGTTTTTCTGTAGAAAATTAAATTGTTCGTTAAAAAACTTAAGTTTTTTCTTTAGAAAATTAAAAATTTGTAAAAATTTTTTTCTTTAAAAATTAAGTTTTTCTTTAGAAACATTAAGCATTTTTATTGAAAAACTAAGTTTCTTTTATATAAAACTTGAGTTTTTGTATACGAAAATTAAGTTTTGTAAAAAAATTAAGTTATTTAGAAAGAAAAAAATTAAGTTTGTTTTATAGATAAATTAGGTTGTTCTTTACAAAAATTACGTTCTTTATAGAAAAATTAAGGTTTCCTATAATAAAATTAAGTTTGTTTTATAAAAAAAATTAAGTTTTGTATTATAAAAATTAAGTTTTTTTTATAGAAAAATTAAATTTGTCTTTGGAAAAATTAATTTGTTCTATGGAAAAAATAAGTATTTCTATAGAAAAACAAAGTTTTTCTGTAGAAAATTAATTGTTCGTTAAAAAACTTAAGTTTTTTCTTTAGAAAATTAAAAATTTGTAAAAATTTTTTTCTTTAAAAATTAAGTTTTTCTTTAGAAACATTAAGTATTTTTGTTGAAAAACTAAGTTTATTTGATATAAAAATAAAGTTTTTTGTATACGAAAATTAAGTTTTGTAAAAAAATTAAGTTTTTTAGAAAGAAAAAAATTAAGAATGTTTTATAGATAAATTACGCTTTTCTTTACAAAAATTATGGTTTCCTATTAACAAATTAAGTTTTTCTATAAAAAAAATTAAGTTTTGTATAACAAAAATTATGTTTTTTTTATAGAAAAATTAAATTTGTCTTTGGAAAAATTAAGTTTTTCTATAGAAAAATTAAGCATTTCTGTAGAAAAATTAAGTTTTTCTATAGAAAAATTAAGTTTTTGTATAGAAAAATTAAGTTTTTCTATAGAAAAATTAAGCTTTCCTTAGAAAACTTAAGTTTTTTTCTTTAGAAAATTAAACATTTTTAAACATTTTTTTCTATAAAAATTAAGTTTTTCTTTAGAAACAATAAGTATTTTTATTGAAAAACTAAGTTTCTTTTATATAAAACTTGAGTTTTTGTATACGAAAATTAAGTTTTGTAAAAAAATTAAGTTATTTAGAAAGAAAAAAATTAAGTTTGTTTTATAGATAAATTAGGTTTTTCTTTACAAAAATTACGTTTTTTTAAAATTAAGGTTTCATATTATAAAATTAAGTTTGTTTTATAAAAAAATTAAGTTTTGTATAACAAAAATTAAGTTTTTTTATATAGAAAAATTAAATTTGTCTTTGGAAAAATTAATTTGTTGTATGGAAAAATTAAGTATTTCTATAGAAAAATAAAGTTTTTCTGTAGAAAAATTAAATTGTTCGTTAAAAAACTTAAGTTTTTTCTTTAGAAAATTAAAAATTTGTAAAAAATTTTTTTCTTTAAAAATTAAGTTTTTCTTTAGAAACATTAAGTATTTTTATTGAAAAACAAAGTTTCTTTTATATAAAAATAAAGTTTTTGTATACGAAAATTAAGTTTTGTAAAAAAAATTAAGTTTTTTAGAAAGAAAAAAATTAAGTTTGTTTTATAGATAAATTAAGTTTTTCTTTACAAAAATTACGTTTTTTAAAGAAAAATTAAGGTTTCCTATTAAAAAATTAAGTTTTTTTTATAAAAAAAATTAAGTTTTGTATAATAAAAATTAAGTTTTTTTTATAGAAAAATTAAATTTGTCTTTGGAAAAATTAATTTGTTCTATGGAAAAATTAAGTATTTCTATAGAAAAATAAAGTTTTTCTGTAGAAAATTAAATTGTTCGTTAAAAAACTTAATTTTTTTCTTTAGAAAATTAAAAATTTGTAAAAATTTTTTTCTTTAAAAGTTAAGTTTTTCTTTAGAAACATTAAGTATTTTTATTGAAAAACTAAGTTTATTTTATATAAAAATAAAGTTTTTGCATACGAAAAATTAAGTTTTGTAAAAAAATTAAGTTTTTAGAAAAAAAAAATTAAGAATGTTTTATAGAAAAATTAAGGTTTCCTTTAAAAAAATTAAGTTTTTCTATAAAAAAACAAGTTTTGTATAACAAAAATTAAGTTTTTTTTTTATAGAAAAATTAAATTTGTCTTTGGAAAAATTAAGTTTTTCTATAGACAAATTAAGTATTTCTGTAGAAAAATTAAGTATTTCTGTAAAAAAGTCCAGTATTTATGTAGAAAACTTAAGTTTTTTCTTTAGAAAATTAAAATTAAAAAAAAAATTTTCTATAAAAAATACTTAATTTTTCTAAAGAAAAAATTAAGTATTTTTATTGAAAAACTAAGTTTATTTTATATAAAACGTGAGTTTTTGTATACGAAAATTAAGTTTTGTAAAAAAAATAAAGTTATTTATAAGGAAAAAATTTAATTTTGTTTTATAGATAAATTAAGTTTTTCTTTACAAAAATTACGTTTTTTATAGAAAAATTAAGTTTTCCTATTAAAAAATTAAGTTTATTTATAAAAAAATTAAGTTTTGTATAATAAAAATTAAGTTTTTTTTATAGAAAAATTAAATTTGTCTTTATAGAAATTAATTTGTTCTATGGAAAAATTAAGTATTTCTATAGAAAAATAAAGTTTTTCTGTAGAAGAATTAAATTGTTCGTTAAAAAACTTAAGTTTTTTCTTTAGAAAATTAAAAATTTGTAAAAATTTTTTTTCTTTAAAAATTAAGTTTTTCTTTAGAAACATTAAGTATTTTTATTGAAAAACAAAGTTTCTTTTATATAAAAATAAAGTTATTGTATACGAAAATTAAGTTTTGTAAAAAAATTAAGTTTTTTAGAAAGAAAAAAATTAAGTTTGTTATAGATAAATTAAGTTTTTCTTTAACAAAATTACGTTTTTTATAGAAAAATTAAGGTTTCCTATTAAAAAATTAAGTTTTTCTATAAAAAAATAAGTTTTGTATAACAAAAATTAAGTTTTTTTTTTGTAGAAAAATTAAATTTTTTTTTTTTTAATTTTTTTCTTTAAAAATTAAGTTTTTCTTTAGAAACATTAAGTATTTTTATTGAAAAACTAAGTTTATTTTATATAAAAATAAAGTTTTTGTATACGAAAATTAAGTTTTGTAAAAAAAAATAAGTTTTTTAGAAAAAAAAATTAAGTTTTTCTTTAAAAAAATTACGTTTTTTATAGAAAAATTAAGGTTTCCTATTAAAAAATTAAGCTTTTCTATAAAAAAATAAGTTTTGTATAACAAAAATTAAGTTTTTTTTTATAGAAAAATTAAATTTGTCTTTGGAAAAATTAAGTTTTTCTATAGACAAATTAAGTATTTCTGTAGAAAAATTAAGTATTTCTGTAAAAAATCAAGTATTTATGTAGAAAACTTAAGTTTTTTCTTTAGAAAATTAAAATTAAAAAAAAACAATTTTCTATAAAAAATAAGTTTTTCTTTAGAAAAATTAAGTATTTTTATTGAAAAACTAAGTTTATTTTATATAAGACGTGAGTTTTTGTATACGAAAATTAAGTTTTGTAAAAAAATTAAGTTATTTAGAAAGAAAAAATTTAAGTTTGTTTTATAGATAAATAAAGTTTTTTTTTAGAAAAATTAAGCTTTCCTTAGAAAACTTAAGTTTTTTTCTTTAGAAAATTAAACATTTTTAAACATTTTTTTCTATAAAGATTAAGTTTTTCTTTAGAAACAATAAGTATTTTTATTGAAAAACTAAGTTTCTTTTATATAAAACTTGAGTTTTTGTATACGAAAATTAAGTTTTGTAAAAAAATTAAGTTATTTAGAAAGAAAAAAATTAAGTTTGTTTTATAGATAAATTAGGTTTTTCTTTACAAAAATTACGTTTTTTATAGAAAAATTAAGGTTTCCTATTAAAAAAATTAAGTTTTTTTATAAAAAATTAAGTTTTGTATTATAAAAATTAAGTTTTTTTTATAGAAAAATTAAATTTGTCTTTGGAAAAATTAATTTGTTCTATGGAAAAATTAAGTATTTCTATAGAAAAATAAAGTTTTTCTGTAGAAAATTAAATTGTTCGTTAAAAAACTTAAGTTTTTTCTTTAGAAAATTAAAAATTTGTAAAAATTTTTTTCTTTAAAAATTAAGTTTTTCTTTAGAAACATTAAGCATTTTTATTGAAAAACTAAGTTTCTTTTATATAAAACTTGAGTTTTTGTATACGAAAATTAAGTTTTGTAAAAAAATTAAGTTATTTAGAAAGAAAAAAATTAAGTTTGTTTTATAGATAAATTAGGTTGTTCTTTACAAAAATTACGTTCTTTATAGAAAAATTAAGGTTTCCTATAATAAAATTAAGTTTGTTTTATAAAAAAAATTAAGTTTTTGTATAACAAAAATTAAGTTTTTTTATATAGAAAAATTAAATTTGTCTTTGGAAAAATTAATTTGTTCTATGGAAAATTAAGTATTTCTATAGAAAAATAATGTTTTTCTGTAGAAAATTAAATTGTTCGTTAAAAAACTTAATTTTTTTCTTTAGAAAATTAAAAATTTGTAAAATTTTTTTCTTTAAAAATTAAGTTTTTCTTTAGAAACATTAAGTATTTTTATTGAAAAACTAAGTTTATTTTATATAAAAATAAAGTTTTTGTATACGAAAATTAAGTTATGTAAAAAAATTAAGATTTTTAGAAAGAAAAAAATTAAGAATGTTTTATAGATAAATTACGTTTTTCTTTACAAAAATTACGGTTTCCTATTAACAAATTAAGTTTTTCTATAAAAAACTTAAGTTTTGTATAACAAAAATTATGTGTTTTTTTTTATAGAAAAATTAAATTTGTCTTTGGAAAAATTAAGTTTTTTCTATAAAAAAATTAAGCATTTCTGTAGAAAAATTAAGTTTTTCTATAGAAAAATTATGTTTTTGTATAAAAAAATTAAGTTTTTCTATAGAAAAATTAAGCTTTCCTTAGAAAACTTAAGTTTTTTCTTTAGAAAATTAAACATTTTAAACATTTTTTTCTATAAAAGTTAAGTTTTTCTTTAGAAACATTAAGTATTTTTATTGAAAAACTAAGTTTCTTTTATATAAAACTTGAGTTTTTGTATACGAAAATTAAGTTTTGTAAAAAAATTAAGTTATTTAGAAAGAAAAAAATTAAGTTTGTTTTATAGATAAATTAGGTTGTTCTTTACAAAAATTACGTTCTTTATAGAAAAATTAAGGTTTCCTATAATAAAATTAAGTTTGTTTTATAAAAAAAATTAAGTTTTGTATAACAAAAATTAAGTTTTTTTTATATAGAAAAATTAAATTTGTCTTTGGAAAAATTAATTTGTTCTATGGAAAATTAAGTATTTCTATAGAAAAATAATGTTTTTCTGTAGAAAATTAAATTGTTCGTTAAAAAACTTAATTTTTTTCTTTAGAAAATTAAAAATTTGTAAAATTTTTTTCTTTAAAAATTAAGTTTTTCTTTAGAAACATTAAGTATTTTTATTGAAAAACTAAGTTTATTTTATATAAAAATAAAGTTTTTGTATACGAAAATTAAGTTATGTAAAAAAAATTAAGATTTTTAGAAAGAAAAAAATAAGAATGTTTTATAGATAAATTACGTTTTTCTTTACAAAAATTACGGTTTCCTATTAACAAATTAAGTTTTTCTATAAAAAACTTAAGTTTTGTATAACAAAAATTATGTGTTTTTTTTTATAGAAAAATTAAATTTGTCTTTGGAAAAATTAAGTTTTTCTATAAAAAAATTAAGCATTTCTGTAGAAAAATTAAGTTTTTCTATAGAAAAATTATGTTTTTGTATAAAAAAATTAAGTTTTTCTATAGAAAAATTAAGCTTTCCTTAGAAAACTTAAGTTTTTTCTTTAGAAAATTAAACATTTTAAACATTTTTTTCTATAAAAGTTAAGTTTTTCTTTAGAAACATTAAGTATTTTTATTGAAAAACTAAGTTTCTTTTATATAAAACTTGAGTTTTTGTATACGAAAATTAAGTTTTGTAAAAAAATTAAGTTATTTAGAAAGAAAAAAATTAAGTTTGTTTTATAGATAAATTAGGTTTTTCTTTACAAAAATTACGTTTTTTTAAAATTAAGGTTTCATATTATAAAATTAAGTTTGTTTTATAAAAAAATTAAGTTTTGTATAACAAAAATTAAGTTTTTTTATATAGAAAAATTCAATTTGTCTTTGGAAAAATTAATTTGTTCTTTGGAAAAATTAAGTATTTCTATAGAAAAATAAAGTTTTTCTGTAGAAAAATTAAATTGTTCGTTAAAAAACTTAAGTTTTTTCTTTAGAAAATTAAAAATTTGTAAAAATTTGTTTTCTTCAAAAATTAAGTTTTTCTTTAGAAACATTAAGTACTTTTATGGAAAAACTAAGTTTCTTTTATATAAAAATAAAGTTTTTGTATACGAAAATTAAGTTTTGTAAAAAAATTAAGTTTTTTAGAAAGAAAAAAAATGAAGTTTGTTTTATAGATAAATTAAGTTGTTCTTTAAAAAAATTACGTTTTTTATAGAAAAATTAAGGTTTCCTATTAAAAAATTAAGTTTTTCTATAAAAAAAATAAGTTTTGTATAACAAAAATTAAGTTTTTTTTTATAGAAAAATTAAATTTGTCTTTGGAAAAATTAAGTTTTTCTATAGACAAATTAAGTATTTCTGTAGAAAAATTAAGTATTTCTGTAAAAAATCAAGTATTTATGTAGAAAACTTAAGTTTTTTCTTTAGAAAATTAAAATTAAAAAAAAAAATTTTCTATAAAAAATAAGTTTTTCTTTAGAAAAATTAAGTATTTTTATTGAAAAACTAAGTTTATTTTATATAAGACGTGAGTTTTTGTATACGAAAATTAAGTTTTGTAAAAAAATTAAGTTATTTAGAAAGAAAAAATTTAAGTTTGTTTTATAGATAAATAAAGTTTTTCTTTACAAAAATTACGTTTTTTATAGAAAAATTAAGGTTTCCTATTAAAAAATTAAGTTTTTTTTTTAAAAAAAATTAAGTTTTGTATAATAAAAATTAAGTTTTTTTTTTATAGAAAAATTAATTTGTCTTTGGAAAAATTAATTTGTTCTATGGAAAAATTAAGTATTTCTATAGAAAAATAAAGTTTTTCGGTAGAAAATTAAATTGTTCGTTAAAAACCTTAAGTTTTTTCTTTAGAAAATTAAAAATTTCTAAAAATTTTTTTCTTTAAAAATTAAGTTTTTCTTTAGAAACATTAAGTATTTTTATTGAAAAACTAAGTTTATTTTATATAAAAATAAAGTTTTTGTATACGAAAATTAAGTTTTGTAAAAAAAATAAGTTTTTTAGAAAAAAAAATTAAGTTTTTCTTTAAAAAAATTACGTTTTTTATAGAAAAATTAAGGTTTCCTATTAAAAAATTAAGCTTTTCTATAAAAAAATAAGTTTTGTATAAGAAAAATTAAGTTTTTTTTTATAGAAAAATTAAATTTGTCTTTGGAAAAATTAAGTTTTTCTATAGACAAATTAAGTATTTCTGTAGAAAAATTAAGTATTTCTGTAAAAAATCAAGTATTTATGTAGAAAACTTAAGTTTTTTCTTTAGAAAATTAAAATTAAAAAAAAAACAATTTTCTATAAAAAATAAGTTTTTCTTTAGAAAAATTAAGTATTTTTATTGAAAAACTAAGTTTATTTTATATAAGACGTGAGTTTTTGTATACGAAAATTAAGTTTTGTAAAAAAATTAAGTTATTTAGAAAGAAAAAATTTAAGTTTGTTTTATAGATAAATAAAGTTTTTTTTTTTTGTATAACAAAAATTATGTTTTTTTTTTATAGAAAAATTAAATTTGTCTATGGAAAAATTAAGTTTTTTTTATAGAAAAATTAAGCATTTCTGTAGAAAAATTAAGTTTTTCTATAGAAAAATTAAGTTTTTGTATAGAAAAATTAAGTTTTTCTATAGAAAAATTAAGCTTTCCTTAGAAAACTTAAGTTTTTTTCTTTAGAAAATTAAACATTTTTAAACATTTTTTTCTATAAAGATTAAGTTTTTCTTTAGAAACAATAAGTATTTTTATTGAAAAACTAAGTTTCTTTTATATAAAACTTGAGTTTTTGTATACGAAAATTAAGTTTTGTAAAAAAATTAAGTTATTTAGAAAGAAAAAAATTAAGTTTGTTTTATAGATAAATTAGGTTTTTCTTTACAAAAATTACGTTTTTTATAGAAAAATTAAGGTTTCCTATTAAAAAATTAAGTTTTTTTATAAAAAATTAAGTTTTGTATTATAAAAATTAAGTTTTTTTTATAGAAAAATTAAATTTGTCTTTGGAAAAATTAATTTGTTCTATGGAAAAATTAAGTATTTCTATAGAAAAATAAAGTTTTTCTGTAGAAAATTAAATTGTTCGTTAAAAAACTTAAGTTTTTTCTTTAGAAAATTAAAAATTTGTAAAAATTTTTTTCTTTAAAAATTAAGTTTTTCTTTAGAAACATTAAGCATTTTTATTGAAAAACTAAGTTTCTTTTATATAAAACTTGAGTTTTTGTATACGAAAATTAAGTTTTGTAAAAAAATTAAGTTATTTAGAAAGAAAAAAATTAAGTTTGTTTTATAGATAAATTAGGTTGTTCTTTACAAAAATTACGTTCTTTATAGAAAAATTAAGGTTTCCTATAATAAAATTAAGTTTGTTTTATAAAAAAAATTAAGTTTTGTATTATAAAAATTAAGTTTTTTTTATAGAAAAATTAAATTTGTCTTTGGAAAAATTAATTTGTTCTATGGAAAAAATAAGTATTTCTATAGAAAAACAAAGTTTTTCTGTAGAAAATTAATTGTTCGTTAAAAAACTTAAGTTTTTTCTTTAGAAAATTAAAAATTTGTAAAAATTTTTTTCTTTAAAAATTAAGTTTTTCTTTAGAAACATTAAGTATTTTTGTTGAAAAACTAAGTTTATTTGATATAAAAATAAAGTTTTTGTATACGAAAATTAAGTTTTGTAAAAAAATTAAGTTTTTTAGAAAGAAAAAAATTAAGAATGTTTTATAGATAAATTACGCTTTTCTTTACAAAAATTATGGTTTCCTATTAACAAATTAAGTTTTTCTATAAAAAAAATTAAGTTTTGTATAACAAAAATTATGTTTTTTTTATAGAAAAATTAAATTTGTCTTTGGAAAAATTAAGTTTTTCTATAGAAAAATTAAGCATTTCTGTAGAAAAATTAAGTTTTTCTATAGAAAAATTAAGTTTTTGTATAGAAAAATTAAGTTTTTCTATAGAAAAATTAAGCTTTCCTTAGAAAACTTAAGTTTTTTTCTTTAGAAAATTAAACATTTTTAAACATTTTTTTCTATAAAAATTAAGTTTTTCTTTAGAAACAATAAGTATTTTTATTGAAAAACTAAGTTTCTTTTATATAAAACTTGAGTTTTTGTATACGAAAATTAAGTTTTGTAAAAAAATTAAGTTATTTAGAAAGAAAAAAATTAAGTTTGTTTTATAGATAAATTAGGTTTTTCTTTACAAAAATTACGTTTTTTTAAAATTAAGGTTTCATATTATAAAATTAAGTTTGTTTTATAAAAAAATTAAGTTTTGTATAACAAAAATTAAGTTTTTTTATATAGAAAAATTAAATTTGTCTTTGGAAAAATTAATTTGTTGTATGGAAAAATTAAGTATTTCTATAGAAAAATAAAGTTTTTCTGTAGAAAAATTAAATTGTTCGTTAAAAAACTTAAGTTTTTTCTTTATAAAATTAAAAATTTGTAAAAAATTTTTTTCTTTAAAAATTAAGTTTTTCTTTAGAAACATTAAGTATTTTTATTGAAAAACAAAGTTTCTTTTATATAAAAATAAAGTTTTTGTATACGAAAATTAAGTTTTGTAAAAAAATTAAGTTTTTTAGAAAGAAAAAAATTAAGTTTGTTTTATAGATAAATTAAGTTTTTCTTTACAAAAATTACGTTTTTTAAAGAAAAATTAAGGTTTCATATTAAAAAATTAAGTTTTTTTTATAAAAAAAATTAAGTTTTGTATAATAAAAATTAAGTTTTTTTTATAGAAAAATTAAATTTGTCTTTGGAAAAATTAATTTGTTCTATGGAAAAATTAAGTATTTCTATAGAAAAATAAAGTTTTTCTGTAGAAAATTAAATTGTTCGTTAAAAAACTTAATTTTTTTCTTTAGAAAATTAAAAATTTGTAAAAATTTTTTTCTTTAAAAGTTAAGTTTTTCTTTAGAAACATTAAGTATTTTTATTGAAAAACTAAGTTTATTTTATATAAAAATAAAGTTTTTGCATACGAAAATTAAGTTTTGTAAAAAAATTAAGTTTTTTAGAAAAAAAAAATTAAGAATGTTTTATAGAAAAATTAAGGTTTCCTTTAAAAAATTAAGTTTTTCTATAAAAAAACAAGTTTTGTATAACAAAAATTAAGTTTTTTTTTTATAGAAAAATTAAATTTGTCTTTGGAAAAATTAAGTTTTTCTATAGACAAATTAAGTATTTCTGTAGAAAAATTAAGTATTTCTGAAAAAGTCAAGTATTTATGTAGAAAACTTAAGTTTTTTCTTTAGAAAATTAAAATTAAAAAAAAAACTTTCTATAAAAAATACTTAATTTTTCTAAAGAAAAAATTAAGTATTTTTATTGAAAAACTAAGTTTATTTTATATAAAACGTGAGTTTTTGTATACGAAAATTAAGTTTTGTAAAAAAAATAAAGTTATTTATAAGGAAAAAATTTAATTTTGTTTTATAGATAAATTAAGTTTTTCTTTACAAAAATTACGTTTTTTATAGAAAAATTAAGTTTTCCTGTTAAAAAATTAAGTTTATTTATAAAAAAATTAAGTTTTGTATAATAAAAATTAAGTTTTTTTTATAGAAAAATTAAATTTGTCTTTATAGAAATTAATTTGTTCTATGGAAAAATTAAGTATTTCTATAGAAAAATAAAGTTTTTCTGTAGAAGAATTAAATTGTTCGTTAAAAAACTTAAGTTTTTTCTTTAGAAAATTAAAAATTTGTAAAAATTTTTTTTCTTTAAAAATTAAGTTTTTCTTTAGAAACATTAAGTATTTTTATTGAAAAACAAAGTTTCTTTTATATAAAAATAAAGTTATTGTATACGAAAATTAAGTTTTGTAAAAAAATTAAGTTTTTTAGAAAGAAAAAAATTAAGTTTGTTATAGATAAATTAAGTTTTTCTTTAAAAAAATTACGTTTTTTATAGAAAAATTAAGGTTTCCTATTAAAAAATTAAGTTTTTCTATAAAAAAATAAGTTTTGTATAACAAAAATTAAGTTTTTTTTTTGTAGAAAAATTAAATTTTTTTTTTTTTAATTTTTTTCTTTAAAAATTAAGTTTTTCATTAGAAACATTAAGTATTTTTATTGAAAAACTAAGTTTATTTTATATAAAAATAAAGTTTTTGTATACGAAAATTAAGTTTTGTAAAAAAAATAAGTTTTTTAGAAAAAAAAATTAAGTTTTTCTTTAAAAAAATTACGTTTTTTATATAAAAATTAAGGTTTCCTATTAAAAAATTAAGCTTTTCTATAAAAAAATAAGTTTTGTATAACAAAAATTAAGTTTTTTTTATAGAAAAATTAAATTTGTCTTTGGAAAAATTAAGTTTTTCTATAGACAAATTAAGTATTTCTGTAGAAAAATTAAGTATTTCTGTAAAAAATCAAGTATTTATGTAGAAAACTTAAGTTTTTTCTTTAGAAAATTAAAATTAAAAAAAAAACAATTTTCTATAAAAAATAAGTTTTTCTTTAGAAAAATTAAGTATTTTTATTGAAAAACTAAGTTTATTTTATATAAGACGTGAGTTTTTGTATACGAAAATTAAGTTTTGTAAAAAAATTAAGTTATTTAGAAAGAAAAAATTTAAGTTTGTTTTATAGATAAATAAAGTTTTTTTTTTTTTTTGTATAACAAAAATTATGTTTTTTTTTTATAGAAAAATTAAATTTGTCTATGGAAAAATTAAGTTTTTTTTATAGAAAAATTAAGCATTTCTGTAGAAAAATTAAGTTTTTCTATAGAAAAATTAAGTTTTTGTATAGAAAAATTAAGTTTTTCTATAGAAAAATTAAGCTTTCCTTAGAAAACTTAAGTTTTTTTCTTTAGAAAATTAAACATTTTTAAACATTTTTTTCTATAAAGATTAAGTTTTTCTTTAGAAACAATAAGTATTTTTATTGAAAAACTAAGTTTCTTTTATATAAAACTTGAGTTTTTGTATACGAAAATTAAGTTTTGTAAAAAAATTAAGTTATTTAGAAAGAAAAAAATTAAGTTTGTTTTATAGATAAATTAGGTTTTTCTTTACAAAAATTACGTTTTTTATAGAAAAATTAAGGTTTCCTATTACAAAATTAAGTTTTTTTATAAAAAATTAAGTTTTGTATTATAAAAATTAAGTTTTTTTTATAGAAAAATTAAATTTGTCTTTGGAAAAATTAATTTGTTCTATGGAAAAATTAAGTATTTCTATAGAAAAATAAAGTTTTTCTGTAGAAAATTAAATTGTTCGTTAAAAAACTTAAGTTTTTTCTTTAGAAAATTAAAAATTTGTAAAAATTTTTTTCTTTAAAAATTAAGTTTTTCTTTAGAAACATTAAGCATTTTTATTGAAAAACTAAGTTTCTTTTATATAAAACTTGAGTTTTTGTATACGAAAATTAAGTTTTGTAAAAAAATTAAGTTATTTAGAAAGAAAAAAATTAAGTTTGTTTTATAGATAAATTAGGTTGTTCTTTACAAAAATTACGTTCTTTATAGAAAAATTAAGGTTTCCTATAATAAAATTAAGTTTGTTTTATAAAAAAAATTAAGTTTTGTATAACAAAAATTAAGTTTTTTTATATAGAAAAATTAAATTTGTCTTTGGAAAAATTAATTTGTTCTATGGAAAATTAAGTATTTCTATAGAAAAATAATGTTTTTCTGTAGAAAATTAAATTGTTCGTTAAAAAACTTAATTTTTTTCTTTAGAAAATTAAAAATTTGTAAAATTTTTTTCTTTAAAAATTAAGTTTTTCTTTAGAAACATTAAGTATTTTTATTGAAAAACTAAGTTTATTTTATATAAAAATAAAGTTTTTGTATACGAAAATTAAGTTATGTAAAAAAATTAAGATTTTTAGAAAGAAAAAAATTAAGAATGTTTTATAGATAAATTACGTTTTCTTTACAAAAATTACGGTTTCCTATTAACAAATTAAGTTTTTCTATAAAAAACTTAAGTTTTGTATAACAAAAATTATGTGTTTTTTTTTTATAGAAAAATTAAATTTGTCTTTGGAAAAATTAAGTTTTTCTATAAAAAAATTAAGCATTTCTGTAGAAAAATTAAGTTTTTCTATAGAAAAATTATGTTTTTGTATAAAAAAATTAAGTTTTTCTATAGAAAAATTAAGCTTTCCTTAGAAAACTTAAGTTTTTTCTTTAGAAAATTAAACATTTTAAACATTTTTTTCTATAAAAGTTAAGTTTTTCTTTAGAAACATTAAGTATTTTTATTGAAAAACTAAGTTTCTTTTATATAAAACTTGAGTTTTTGTATACGAAAATTAAGTTTTGTAAAAAAATTAAGTTATTTAGAAAGAAAAAAATTAAGTTTGTTTTATAGATAAATTAGGTTGTTCTTTACAAAAATTACGTTCTTTATAGAAAAATTAAGGTTTCCTATAATAAAATTAAGTTTGTTTTATAAAAAAAATTAAGTTTTGTATAACAAAAATTAAGTTTTTTTATATAGAAAAATTAAATTTGTCTTTGGAAAAATTAATTTGTTCTATGGAAAAATAAGTATTTCTATAGAAAAATAATGTTTTTCTGTAGAAAATTAAATTGTTCGTTAAAAAACTTAATTTTTTTCTTTAGAAAATTAAAAATTTGTAAAATTTTTTTCTTTAAAAATTAAGTTTTTCTTTAGAAACATTAAGTATTTTTATTGAAAAACTAAGTTTATTTTATATAAAAATAAAGTTTTTGTATACGAAAATTAAGTTATGTAAAAAAATTAAGATTTTTAGAAAGAAAAAAATTAAGAATGTTTTATAGATAAATTACGTTTTTCTTTACAAAAATTACGGTTTCCTATTAACAAATTAAGTTTTTCTATAAAAAACTTAAGTTTTGTATAACAAAAATTATGTGTTTTTTTTTTATAGAAAAATTAAATTTGTCTTTGGAAAAATTAAGTTTTTCTATAGAAAAATTATGTTTTTGTATAAAAAAATTAAGTTTTTCTATAGAAAAATTAAGCTTTCCTTAGAAAACTTAAGTTTTTTCTTTAGAAAATTAAACATTTTAAACATTTTTTTCTATAAAAGTTAAGTTTTTCTTTAGAAACATTAAGTATTTTTATTGAAAAACTAAGTTTCTTTTATATAAAACTTGAGTTTTTGTATACGAAAATTAAGTTTTGTAAAAAAATTAAGTTATTTAGAAAGAAAAAAATTAAGTTTGTTTTATAGATAAATTAGGTTTTTCTTTACAAAAATTACATTTTTTATAGAAAAATTAAGGTGTCCTATTATAAAATTAAGTTTGTTTTATAAAAAAAAAATAAGTTTTGTATAACAAAAATTAAGTTTTTTTATATAGAAAAAATAAATTTGTCTTTGGAAAAATTAATTTGTTCTATGGAAAAATTAAGTATTTCTATAGAAAAATAAAGTTTTTCTGTAGAAAAATTAAATTGTTCGTTAAAAAACTTAAGTTTTTTCTTTAGAAAATTAAAAATTTGTAAAAATTTGTTTTCTTCAAAAATTAAGTTTTTCTTTAGAAACATTAAGTATTTTTATGGAAAAACTAAGTTTCTTTTATATAAAAATAAAGTTTTTGTATACGAAAATTAAGTTTTGTAAAAAAATTAAGTTTTTTAGAAAGAAAAAAAATGAAGTTTGTTTTATAGATAAATTAAGTTGTTCTTTAAAAAAATTACGTTTTTTATAGAAAAATTAAGGTTTCCTATTAAAAAATTAAGTTTTTCTATAAAAAAATAAGTTTTGTATAACAAAAATTAAGTTTTTTTTTTATAGAAAAATTAAATTTGTCTTTGGAAAAATTAAGTTTTTCTATAGACAAATTAAGTATTTCTGTAGAAAAATTAAGTATTTCTGTAAAAAATCAAGTATTTATGTAGAAAACTTAAGTTTTTTCTTTAGAAAATTAAAATTAAAAAAAAAAATTTTCTATAAAAAATAAGTTTTTCTTTAGAAAAATTAAGTATTTTTATTGAAAAACTAAGTTTATTTTATATAAGACGTGAGTTTTTGTATACGAAAATTAAGTTTTGTAAAAAAATTAAGTTATCTAGAAAGAAAAAATTTAAGTTTGTTTTATAGATAAATAAAGTTTTTCTTTACAAAAATCACGTTTTTTATAGAAAAATTAAGGTTTCCTATTAAAAAATTAAGTTTTTTTTTAAAAAAAATTAAGTTTTGTATAATAAAAATTAAGTTTTTTTTTTATAGAAAAATTAATTTGTCTTTGGAAAAATTAATTTGTTCTATGGAAAAATTAAGTATTTCTATAGAAAAATAAAGTTTTTCGATAGAAAATTAAATTGTACGTTAAAAACCTTAAGTTTTTTCTTTAGAAAATTAAAAATTTCTAAAAATTTTTTTCTTTAAAAATTAAGTTTTTCTTTAGAAACATTAAGTATTTTTATTGAAAAACTAAGTTTATTTTATATAAAAATAAAGTTTTTGTATACGAAAATTAAGTTTTGTAAAAAAATTAAGTTTTTTAGAAAGAAAAAAATTAAGAATGTTTTATAGATAAATTACGTTTTTCTTTACAAAAATTATGGTTTCCTATTAACAAATTAAGTTTTTCTATAAAAAAAATTAAGTTTTGTATAACAAAAATTATGTTTTTTTTTATAGAAAAATTAAATTTGTCTTTGGAAAAATTAAGTTTTTCTATAGAAAAATTAAGCATTTCTGTAGAAAAATTAAGTTTTTCTATAGAAAAATTAAGTTTTTGTATAGAAAAATTAAGTTTTTCTATAGAAATATTAAGCTTTCCTTAGAAAACTTAAGTTTTTTTCTTTAGAAAATTTAACATTTTTAAACATTTTTTTCTATAAAAATTAAGTTTTTCTTTAGAAACAATAAGTATTTTTATTGAAAAACTAAGTTTCTTTTAAATAAAACTTGAGTTTTTGTATACGAAAATTAAGTTTTGTAAAAAAATTAAGTTATTTAGAAAGAAAAAAATTAAGTTTGTTTTATAGATAAATTAGGTTTTTCTTTACAAAAAATTACGTTTTTTATAGAAAAATTAAGGTTTCATATTATAAAATTAAGTTTGTTTTATAAAAAAATTAAGTTTTGTATAACAAAAATTAAGTTTTTTTATATAGAAAAATTAAATTTGTCTTTGGAAAAATTAATTTGTTCTATGGAAAAATTAGATATTTCTATAGAAAAATAAAGTTTTTCTGTAGAAAAATTATATTGTTCGTTAAAAAACTAAAGTTTTTTCTTTAGAAAATTAAAAATTTGTAAAAATTTTTTTTCTTTAAAAATTAAGTTTTTCTTTAGAAACATTAAGTATTTTTTATTGAAAAACTAAGTTTCTTTTATATAAAAATAAAGTTTTTGTATACGAAAATTAAGTTTTGTAAAAAAATTAAGTTTTTTAGAAAGAAAAAAATTAAGTTTGTTTTATAGATAAATTAAGTTTTTCTTTACAAAAATTACGTTTTTTATAGAAAAATTAAGGTTTCCTATTAAAAAATTAAGTTTTTTTTATAAAAAAATTAGGTTTTGTATAATAAAAATTAAGTTTTTTTTTTATAGAAAAATTAAATTTGTCTTTGGAAAAATTAATTTGTTCTATGGAAAAATTAAGTATTTCTATAGAAAAATTAAGTTTTTCTGTAGAAAATTAAATTGTTCGTTAAAAAACTTAATTTTTTCTTTAGAAAATTAAAAATTTGTAAAAATTTTTTTCTTTAAAAGTTAAGTTTTTCTTTAGAAACATTAAGTATTTTTATTGAAAAACTAAGTTTATTTTATATAAAAATAAAGTTTTTGCATACGAAAATTAAGTTTTGTAAAAAAATTAAGTTTTTTAGAAAAAAAAAAATTAAGAATGTTTTATAGATAAATTAAGTTTTTCTTTAAAAAAATTACGTTTTTTATAGAAAAATTAAGGTTTCCTTTAAAAAATTAAGTTTTTCTATAAAAAAACAAGTTTTGTATAACAAAAATTAAGTTTTTTTTTTATAGAAAAATTAAATTTGTCTTTGGAAAAATTAAGTTTTTCTATAGACAAATTAAGTATTTCTGTAGAAAAATTAAGTATTTCTGTAAAAAATCAAGTATTTATGTAGAAAACTTAAGTTTTTTCTTTAGAAAATTAAAATTAAAAAAAAAATTTTCTATAAAAAATAAGTTTTTCTTTAGAAAAATTAAGTATTTTTATTGAAAAACTAAGTTTATTTTATATAAAACGTGAGTTTTTGTATACGAAAATTAAGTTTTGTAAAAAAATTAAGTTATTTATAAAGAAAAAATTTAATTTTGTTTTATAGATAAATTAAGTTTTTCTTTACAAAAATTACGTTTTTTATAGAAAAATTAAGTTTTCCTATTAAAAAATTAAGTTTATTTATAAAAAAATTAAGTTTTGTATAATAAAAATTAAGTTTTTTTTATAGAAAAATTAAATTTGTCTTTGGAGAAATTAATTTGTTCTATGGAAAAATTAAGTATTTCTATAGAAAAATAAAGTTTTTCTGTAGAAGAATTAAATTGTTCGTTAAAAAACTTAAGTTTTTTCTTTAGAAAATTAAAAATTTGTAAAAATTTTTTTTCTTTAAAAATTAAGTTTTTCTTTAGAAACATTAAGTATTTTTATTGAAAAACAAAGTTTCTTTTATATAAAAATAAAGTTTTTGTATACGAAAATTAAGTTTTGTAAAAAAATTAAGTTTTTTAGAAAGAAAAAAATTAAGTTTGTTTTATAGATAAATTAAGTTTTTCTTTAAAAAAATTACGTTTTTTATAGAAAAATTAAGGTTTCCTATTAAAAAATTAAGTTTTTCTATAAAAAAATAAGTTTTGTATAACAAAAATTAAGTTTTTTTTTTATAGAAAAATTAATTTTTTTTTTTTAATTTTTTTCTTTAAAAATTAAGTTTTTCTTTAGAAACATTAAGTATTTTTATTGAAAAACTAAGTGTATTTTATATAAAAATAAAGTTTTTGTATACGAAAATTAAGTTTTGTAAAAAAAATAAGTTTTTTAGAAAAAAAAAATTAAGTTTTTCTTTAAAAAAATTACGTTTTTTATAGAAAAATTAAGGTTTCCTATTAAAAGATTAAGCTTTTCTATAAAAAAATAAGTTTTGTATAACAAAAATTAAGTTTTTTTTTATAGAAAAATTAAATTTGTCTTTGGAAAAATTAATTTGTTCTATGGAAAAATTAAGTATTTCTATAGAAAAATAAAGTTTTTCTGTAGAAAATTAAATTGTTCGTTAAAAAACTTAAGTTTTTTCTTTAGAAAATTAAAAATTTGTAAAAATTTTTTTCTTTAAAAATTAAGTTTTTCTTTAGAAACATTAAGCATTTTTATTGAAAAACTAAGTTTCTTTTATATAAAACTTGAGTTTTTGTATACGAAAATTAAGTTTTGTAAAAAAATTAAGTTATTTAGAAAGAAAAAAATTAAGGTTGTTTTATAGATAAATTAGGTTGTTCTTTACAAAAATTACGTTCTTTATAGAAAAATTAAGGTTTCCTATAATAAAATTAAGTTTGTTTTATAAAAAAAATTAAGTTTTGTATAACATAAATTAAGTTTTTTTATATAGAAAAATTAAATTTGTCTTTGGAAAAATTAATTTGTTCTATGGAAAATTAAGTATTTCTATAGAAAAATAAAGTATTTCTATAGAAAAACAAGTAAGAGTGGTATATTCGGCTTTGCCGAATCTTGGATACCCTTCACCAATGGTGTTCCAAAAGTTGGTTATACTAGTATTATATGCAAAGAGTCTTTAAAATTAAGAGTCGGAAAACGAAAACCTTTTCGGTGGCGTCATCATCTAGAATAGTTATGCACCCAAAGGTTAGGTTGGGCAAGTTGCTGATGTCTAGGGAAGCTTCACTTGGGTTTTTAAGTGGTCCCTTTGTGAAAGATAAAGATTACTAGACTACAAGTAGAGAATGCATATTTAAGCCAGACAGTAGCTTCGAAATTAAATAGACACATATTTTACGAACATTTAATAAAGTTCGATAGACCAGATAAACCATGCAGAAAAGATGCTTCAAAATGTAGATGCCCTTACATTTGCAATAGCACATCGATTTGATGAAGTTTAAGTATTCTGGCATGCAACCCAAAAACACAGTGCCCAGTGAGGGTTGTGCACTTTAATTCGTACGAATTATCCAACTAGTAAAAGTTCTTGATTAGTTATGTAAAACTCTGAAGTTAGCGGACTGATTTAGGTCAAAGCTTTAACAATGATAAGCCATAAAATTATAGGGTATACACTCTTAGTTTTAGATACATACGTGAAATATATAGCTTTTGAATGGATGGATATCAGCTTTGTCGGAAAAGTTATTAAAGATTTACTTATTTATCTGAAGTTAGTTAATTAATTAAAATGAACACTTCATCAAGAATATTTGGGATGTATTGTTCTTTCGATCTGTCCGATGGATGTTTGGAAAGTTTTGCTCTAGTTCCTTGTGCAATTTTAATGTGATTTAATTTATCAGCATTAAATCGATTCCCGGTCGGGGTTATATGGGAGATTTCACTAAATGTGAATAGAGCTCGCCCATTTTCAATATCGAACTTTTCAAGAGATCAGAAATACTTTTGTCAAATGTTGTCCCTCTAGAAAGTTTATTTTAGGCGCTATTGTCCTGAATATCAATATTGTACAACGTCTTTATACTAAATGTCATCATCGTATCTATTATAATTTGTCATTTATTAGCTACTAAGAGATTGCCTTAGGAGAAGTTATACGGGATCAATTGTCAAACGTGAACGGATTTCTCCCAATTGCAATTAAAAAATTTAAATTTTCGTTGATATGTGAGATACTTACATACATATGTAGGTTTTGAACGGATATCATGTACTTAGCTGCATTTTTGTACTTCCTAGGAAGATTACCTATAATTTGATATATAATACATTCTCAAATGTTATCATAATGTTCAAAAGTCAGACACAAAATTAAGATTAATGCAGAGTGTCTGTCTGCTAAAATCAGATTTGTGGAGCTCCTGGATTTTACACAAAATTTTAGGATATTGGGCCACCCTGAATTTTATCATTGTCGATAAAACACCATCGCTTAAACGCTAAATTATATCTACCACAAATTACAGAATGCATCAGGATTTAGATAATCCCCTGCGAAGGACGCTATTAAACTTCATCAACATAAACATCTGAGATATCGACAAAACAGGAGCTCCAAAAACTTGACTACAACAGAAAAAAGGACAGACAGGTTGACGGACGGACATGTAGACGGACGGACAAACAAACAGACCGACGGACGGGCAAACAAACAAACAGACGGACGGACAGACGGACGGAGGTCGCGAAATCGATTCTTGTGCCGATTCTGAGTTGATCGGTACAATTTGAATGGTATTCATAATCAGATTTGTGGAGTATATATATCAGATTTTAGAAAATCCTCCCATAAAGAATGATGTCAAATTTCATCACAATCGGTCCATAAACACCTGAGATATCGCTGAAACAATACTTACAAAATGTAAACAAAATTTCTTAGACACGTACTTTGGGTAATTTGCTGTACATCAAATGTAGTGTTATGGTGATATCTCAATTGTTTATAGACCGCTTTTGATAAAATTTAATAACGTGCTTGGTGGGGGAATTTCCTAAAATCTGATATAAAATTTATATAGGTCCGTACTAAAGGAGGATAGTTTTTCCTATTTCTGCATTTAATTTTTTCAACAAACATTCTCTAATGTGTACTTTGGGCAATTTGCGATACATCAAATTCAGTGTTTTAGCGATATCTCAGTTGTTTATGGACCGATTTTGATAAAATTTTACAGAGTGCTTTGGGAAAATATTTCCTACAATCTGATATATAACATATTATCACATGTACACCAGGAGTATATTTTTTCTCTTGTTATTTAAAAGTGTGTTTCAATCAAAAATTTTAAAATTTTCGTCTAATTTTTGGTATTTTTTCGATATTTTCGGTGTTTATAAACCGATTTTAATGAAATTTAATAGCGTTCATTGCGGGAGAATTTCCTAAAATCTGATATATAATTTATGTAAGTCCATTCTCCAGGGGCTTCAGAAACTTGATTTCAACAGACAGACAGACAGACGGACGGACAGACAGACAGACAGACAGACGGACATCGCTTAATCGATTCTCCTCCCGATTCTGAGTCGATCGGTATAATTTTTATGGGGTCTACGATCACTAATAAAAAAATTACAAACGGAATCACAAACTTATAATACCCTTTCACCTATTGGTGAAGGGTATAATAATGTTTTTCTGTAGAAAATTAAATTGTTCGTTAAAAAACTTAATTTTTTTCTTTAGAAAATTAAAAATTTGTAAAAATTTTTTTCTTTAAAAATTAAGTTTTTCTTTAGAAACATTAAGTATTTTGATTGAAAAACTAAGTTTCTTTTATATAAAAATAAAGTTTTTGTATACGAAAATTATGTTTTGTAAAAAAATTAAGTTTTTTAGAAAGAAAAAAATTAAGAATGTTTTATAGATAAATTAAGTTTTTCTTTAAAAAAAATTACGTTTTTTATAGAAAAATTAAGGTTTCCTATTAAAAAATTAAGTTTTTCTATAAAAAAATAAGTTTTGTATAACAAAAATTAAGTTTTTTTTTATAGAAAAATTAAATTTGTCTTTGGAAAAATTAAGTTTTTCTATAGACAAATTAAGTATTTCTGTAGAAAAATTAAGTATTTCTGTAAAAAATCAAGTATTTATGTAGAAAACTTAAGTTTTTTCTTTAGAAAATTAAAATTTAAAAAAAAAATTTTCTATAAAAAATAAGTTTTTCTTTAGAAAAATTAAGTATTTTTATTGAAAAACTAAGTTTATTTTGTATAAAACGTGAGTTTTTGTATACGAAAATTAAGTTTTGTAAAAAAAATTAAGTTATTTAGAAAGAAAAAATTTAAGTTTGTTTTATAGATAAATTAAGTTTTTCTTTACAAAAATTACGTTTTTTATAGAAAAATTAAGGTTTCCTATTAAAAAATTAAGTTTTTTTATAAAAAAATTAAGTTTTGTATAATAAAAATTAAGTTTTTTTTATAGAAAAATTAAATTTGTCTTTGGAAAAATTAATTTGTTCTATGGAAAAATTAAGTATTTCTATAGAAAAATAAAGTTTTTCATTAGAAAATTAAATTGTTCGTTAAAAAACTTAAATTTTTTCTTTAGAAAATTAAAAATTTGGAAACATTTTTTTCTTTAAAAATTAAGTTTTTCTTTAGAAACATTAAGCATTTTTATTGAAAAACTAAGTTTCTTTTATATAAAACTTGAGTTTTTGTATACGAAAATTAAGTTTTGTAAAAAAATTAAGTTATTTAGAAAGAAAAAAATTAAGTTTGTTATAGATAAATTAGGTTTTTCTTTACAAAAATTACGTTTTTTATAGAAAAATTAAGGTTTCCTATTATAAAATTAAGTTTGTTTTATAAAAAAATTAAGTTTTGTATAACAAAAATTAAGTTTTTTTATATAAAAAATTAAATTTGTCTTTGGAAAAATTAAATTGTTCTATGGAAAATTAAGTATTTCTATAGAAAAAAAAAGTTTTTCTGTAGAAAAATAAAGTTTTTCTTTAGAAAAATTAAATTGTTCGTTAAAAAACTTAAGTTTTTTCTTTAGAAAATTAAAAATTTGTAAAAATTTTTTTTCTTTAAAAATTAAGTTTTTCTTTAGAAACATTAAGTATTTTTATTGAAAAACTAAGTTTCTTTTATATAAAAATAAAGTTTTTGTATACGAAAATTAAGTTTTGTAAAAAAATTAAGTTTTTTAGAAAGAAAAAAATTAAGTTTGTTTTATAGACAAATTAAGTTTTTCTTTAAAAAAATTTAGTTTTTTATAGAAAAATTAAGGTTTCCTATTAAAAAATTAAGTTTTTTTTTTTTTTTAAATTAAGTTTTGTATAATAAAAATTAAGTTTTTTTTATAGAAAAATTAAATTTGTCTTTGGAAAAATTAATTTGTTCTATGGAAAAATTAAGTATTTCTATAGAAAAATAAAGTTTTTCGGTAGAAAATTAAATTGTTCGTTAAAAACCTTAAGTTTTTTCTTTAGAAAATTAAAAATTTGTAAAAATTTTTTTCTTTAAAAATTAAGTTTTTCTTTAGAAACATTAAGTATTTTTATTGAAAAACTAAGTTTATTTTATATAAAAATAAAGTTTTTGTATACGAAAATTAAGTTTTGTAAAAAAATTAAGTTTTTTAGAAAGAAAAAAAATTAAGAATGTTTTATAGATAAATTACGTTTTTCTTTACAAAAATTATTATTTCCTATTAACAAATTAAGTTTTTCTATAGAAAAATTAAGCATTTCTGTAGAAAAATTAAGTTTTTCTATAGAAAAATTAAGTTTTTGTATAGAAAAATTAAGTTTTTCTATAGAAAAATTAAACTTTCCTTAGAAAACTTAAGTTTTTTTCTTTAGAAAATTAAACATTTTTAAACATTTTTTTCTATAAAAATTAAGTTTTTCTTTAGAAACAATAAGTATTTTTTTTGAAAAACTAAGTTTCTTTTATATAAAACTTGAGTTTTTGTATACGAAAATTAAGTTTTGTAAAAAAAATAAGTTATTTAGAAAGAAAAAAATTAAGTTTGTTTTATAGATAAATTAGGTTTTTCTTTACAAAAATTACGTTTTTTATAGAAAAATTAAGGTTTCCTATTATAAAATTAAGTTTGTTTTATAAAAAAAATTAAGTTTTGTATAACAAAAATTAAGTTTTTTTATATAGAAAAATTAAATTTGTCTTTGGAAAAATTAATTTGTTGTATGGAAAAATTAAGTATTTCTATCGAAAAATAAAGTTTTTCTGTAGAAAAATTAAATTGTTCGTTAAAAACTTAGTTTTTTCTTTAGAAAATTAAAAATTTGTAAAAATTTTTTTTCTTTAAAAATTAAGTTTTTCTTTAGAAACATTAAGTATTTTTATTGAAAAACAAAGTTTCTTTTATATAAAAATAAAGTTTTTGTATACGAAAATTAAGTATTGTAAAAAAATTAAGTTTTTTAGAAAGAAAAAAATTAAGTTTGTTTTATAGATAAATTAAGTTTTTCTTTACAAAAATTACGTTTTTTATAGAAAAATTAAGGTTTCCTATTAAAAAATTAAGTTTTTTTATAAAAAAAATTAAGTTTTGTATAATAAAAATTAAGTTTTTTTTTTATAGAAAAATTAAATTTGTCTTTGGAAAAATTAATTTGTTCTATGGAAAAATTAAGTATTTCTATAGAAAAATAAAGTTTTTCTGTAGAAAATTAAATTGTTCGTTAAAAAACTTAATTTTTTTCTTTAGAAAATTAAAAATTTGTAAAAATTTTTTTCTTTAAAAATTAAGTTTTTCTTTAGAAACATTAAGTATTTTTATTGAAAAACTAAGTTTATTTTATATAAAAATAAAGTTTTTGTATACGAAAATTAAGTTTTGTAAAAAAAATAAGTTTTTTAGAAAAAAAAATTAAGTTTTTCTTTAAAAAAATTACGAAAATTAAGTTTTGTAAAAAAATTAAGTTTTTTAGAAAAAAAAAAATTAAGAATGTTTTATAGATAAATTAAGTTTTTCTTTAAAAAAATTACGTTTTTTATAGAAAAATTAAGGTTTCCTTTAAAAAATTAAGTTTTTCTATAAAAAAACAAGTTTTGTATAACAAAAATTAAGTTTTTTTTTTATAGAAAAATTAAATTTGTCTTTGGAAAAATTAAGTTTTTCTATAGACAAATTAAGTATTTCTGTAGAAAAATTAAGTATTTCTGTTAAAAATCAAGTATTTATGTAGAAAACTTAAGTTTTTTCTTTAGAAAATTAAAATTAAAAAAAAAATTTTCTATAAAAAATAAGTTTTTCTTTAGAAAAATTAAGTATTTTTATTGAAAAACTAAGTTTATTTTATATAAAACGTGAGTTTTTGTATACGAAAATTAAGTTTTGTAAAAAAATAAAGTTATTTATAAAAAAAAAATTTAATTTTGTTTTATAGATAAATTAAGTTTTTCTTTACAAAAATTACGTTTTTTATAGAAAAATTAAGTTTTCCTATTAAAAAATTAAGTTTATTTATAAAAAAATTAAGTTTTGTATAATAAAAATTAAGTTTTTTTTATAGAAAAATTAAATTTGTCTTTGGAGAAATTAATTTGTTCTATGGAAAAATTAAGTATTTCTATAGAAAAATAAAGTTTTTCTGTAGAAAATTAAATTGTTCGTTAAAAACCTTAAGTTTTTTCTTTAGAAAATTAAAAATTTGTAAAAATTTTTTTCTTTAAAAATTAAGTTTTTCTTTAGAAACATTAAGTATTTTTATTGAAAAACTAAGTTTATTTTATATAAAAATAAAGTTTTTGTATACGAAAATTAAGTTTTGTAAAAAAATTAAGTTTTTTAGAAAGAAAAAAAATTAAGAATGTTTTATAGATAAATTACGTTTTTCTTTACAAAAATTATTATTTCCTATTAACAAATTAAGTTTTTCTATAGAAAAATTAAGCATTTCTGTAGAAAAATTAAGTTTTTCTATAGAAAAATTAAGTTTTTGTATAGAAAAATTAAGTTTTTCTATAGAAAAATTAAACTTTCCTTAGAAAACTTAAGTTTTTTTCTTTAGAAAATTAAACATTTTTAAACATTTTTTTCTATAAAAATTAAGTTTTTCTTTAGAAACAATAAGTATTTTTTTTGAAAAACTAAGTTTCTTTTATATAAAACTTGAGTTTTTGTATACGAAAATTAAGTTTTGTAAAAAAAATAAGTTATTTAGAAAGAAAAAAATTAAGTTTGTTTTATAGATAAATTAGGTTTTTCTTTACAAAAATTACGTTTTTTATAGAAAAATTAAGGTTTCCTATTATAAAATTAAGTTTGTTTTATAAAAAAAATTAAGTTTTGTATAACAAAAATTAAGTTTTTTTATATAGAAAAATTAAATTTGTCTTTGGAAAAATTAATTTGTTGTATGGAAAAATTAAGTATTTCTATCGAAAAATAAAGTTTTTCTGTAGAAAAATTAAATTGTTCGTTAAAAACTTAGTTTTTTCTTTAGAAAATTAAAAATTTGTAAAAATTTTTTTTCTTTAAAAATTAAGTTTTTCTTTAGAAACATTAAGTATTTTTATTGAAAAACAAAGTTTCTTTTATATAAAAATAAAGTTTTTGTATACGAAAATTAAGTATTGTAAAAAAATTAAGTTTTTTAGAAAGAAAAAAATTAAGTTTGTTTTATAGATAAATTAAGTTTTTCTTTACAAAAATTACGTTTTTTATAGAAAAATTAAGGTTTCCTATTAAAAAATTAAGTTTTTTTATAAAAAAAATTAAGTTTTGTATAATAAAAATTAAGTTTTTTTTTTATAGAAAAATTAAATTTGTCTTTGGAAAAATTAATTTGTTCTATGGAAAAATTAAGTATTTCTATAGAAAAATAAAGTTTTTCTGTAGAAAATTAAATTGTTCGTTAAAAAACTTAATTTTTTTCTTTAGAAAATTAAAAATTTGTAAAAATTTTTTTCTTTAAAAATTAAGTTTTTCTTTAGAAACATTAAGTATTTTTATTGAAAAACTAAGTTTATTTTATATAAAAATAAAGTTTTTGTATACGAAAATTAAGTTTTGTAAAAAAAATAAGTTTTTTAGAAAAAAAAATTAAGTTTTTCTTTAAAAAAATTACGAAAATTAAGTTTTGTAAAAAAATTAAGTTTTTTAGAAAAAAAAAAATTAAGAATGTTTTATAGATAAATTAAGTTTTTCTTTAAAAAAATTACGTTTTTTATAGAAAAATTAAGGTTTCCTTTAAAAAATTAAGTTTTTCTATAAAAAAACAAGTTTTGTATAACAAAAATTAAGTTTTTTTTTTATAGAAAAATTAAATTTGTCTTTGGAAAAATTAAGTTTTTCTATAGACAAATTAAGTATTTCTGTAGAAAAATTAAGTATTTCTGTTAAAAATCAAGTATTTATGTAGAAAACTTAAGTTTTTTCTTTAGAAAATTAAAATTAAAAAAAAAATTTTCTATAAAAAATAAGTTTTTCTTTAGAAA
This sequence comes from Stomorhina lunata, assembly GCA_933228675.1. Lineage (NCBI taxonomy): Eukaryota > Metazoa > Arthropoda > Insecta > Diptera > Rhiniidae > Stomorhina > Stomorhina lunata. The sequence goes on from OW121744.1 coordinate 74,330,743, forward strand.
AATTAAGTATTTTTATTGAAAAACTAAGTTTATTTTATATAAAACGTGAGTTTTTGTATACGAAAATTAAGTTTTGTAAAAAAATAAAGTTATTTATAAAAAAAAAATTTAATTTTGTTTTATAGATAAATTAAGTTTTTCTTTACAAAAATTACGTTTTTTATAGAAAAATTAAGTTTTCCTATTAAAAAATTAAGTTTATTTATAAAAAAATTAAGTTTTGTATAATAAAAATTAAGTTTTTTTTATAGAAAAATTAAATTTGTCTTTGGAGAAATTAATTTGTTCTATGGAAAAATTAAGTATTTCTATAGAAAAATAAAGTTTTTCTGTAGAAGAATTAAATTGTTCGTTAAAAAACTTAAGTTTTTTCTTTAGAAAATTAAAAATTTGTAAAAATTTTTTTTCTTTAAAAATTAAGTTTTTCTTTAGAAACATTAAGTATTTTTATTGAAAAACAAAGTTTCTTTTATATAAAAATAAAGTTTTTGTATACGAAAATTAAGTTTTGTAAAAAAATTAAGTTTTTTAGAAAGAAAAAAATTAAGTTTGTTTTATAGATAAATTAAGTTTTTCTTTAAAAAAATTACGTTTTTTATAGAAAAATTAAGGTTTCCTATTAAAAAATTAAGTTTTTCTATAAAAAAATAAGTTTTGTATAACAAAAATTAAGTTTTTTTTTTATAGAAAAATTAAATTTTTTTTTTTTAAATTTTTTTCTTTAAAAATTAAGTTTTTCTTTAGAAACATTAAGTATTTTTATTGAAAAACTAAGTGTATTTTATATAAAAATAAAGTTTTTGTATACGAAAATTAAGTTTTGTAAAAAAAATAAGTTTTTTAGAAAAAAAAAATTAAGTTTTTCTTTAAAAAAATTACGTTTTTTATAGAAAAATTAAGGTTTCCTATTAAAACATTAAGCTTTTCTATAAAAAAATAAGTTTTGTATAACAAAAATTAAGTTTTTTTTTATAGAAAAATTAAATTTGTCTTTGGAAAAATTAATTTGTTCTATGGAAAAGTTAAGTATTTCTATAGAAAAATAAAGTTTTTCTGTAGAAAATTAAATTGTTCGTTAAAAAACTTAAGTTTTTTCTTTAGAAAATTAAAAATTTGTAAAAATTTTTTTCTTTAAAAATTAAGTTTTTCTTTAGAAACATTAAGCATTTTTATTGAAAAACTAAGTTTCTTTTATATAAAACTTGAGTTTTTGTATACGAAAATTAAGTTTTGTAAAAAAATTAAGTTATTTAGAAAGAAAAAAATTAAGTTTGTTTTATAGATAAATTAGGTTGTTCTTTACAAAAATTACGTTCTTTATAGAAAAATTAAGGTTTCCTATAATAAAATTAAGTTTGTTTTATAAAAAAAATAAGTTTTGTATAACAAAAATTAAGTTTTTTTATATAGAAAAATTAAATTTGTCTTTGGAAAAATTAATTTGTTCTATGGAAAATTAAGTATTTCTATAGAAAAATAAAGTATTTCTATAGAAAAATAATGTTTTTCTGTAGAAAATTAAATTGTTCGTTAAAAAACTTAATTTTTTTCTTTAGAAAATTAAAAATTTGTAAAAATTTTTTTCTTTAAAAATTAAGTTTTTCTTTAGAAACATTAAGTATTTTGATTGAAAAACTAAGTTTCTTTTATATAAAAATAAAGTTTTTGTATACGAAAATTATGTTTTGTAAAAAAATTAAGTTTTTTAGAAAGAAAAAAATTAAGAATGTTTTATAGATAAATTAAGTTTTTCTTTAAAAAAAATTACGTTTTTTATAGAAAAATTAAGGTTTCCTATTAAAAAATTAAGTTTTTCTATAAAAAAATAAGTTTTGTATAACAAAAATTAAGTTTTTTTTTATAGAAAAATTAAATTTGTCTTTGGAAAAATTAAGTTTTTCTATAGACAAATTAAGTATTTCTGTAGAAAAATTAAGTATTTCTGTAAAAAATCAAGTATTTATGTAGAAAACTTAAGTTTTTTCTTTAGAAAATTAAAATTTAAAAAAAAATTTTTCTATAAAAAATAAGTTTTTCTTTAGAAAAATTAAGTATTTTTATTGAAAAACTAAGTTTATTTTGTATAAAACGTGAGTTTTTGTATACGAAAATTAAGTTTTGTAAAAAAAATTAAGTTATTTAGAAAGAAAAAATTTAAGTTTGTTTTATAGATAAATTAAGTTTTTCTTTACAAAAATTACGTTTTTTATAGAAAAATTAAGGTTTCCTATTAAAAAATTAAGTTTTTTTATAAAAAAATTAAGTTTTGTATAATAAAAATTAAGTTTTTTTTATAGAAAAATTAAATTTGTCTTTGGAAAAATTAATTTGTTCTATGGAAAAATTAAGTATTTCTATAGAAAAATAAAGTTTTTCATTAGAAAATTAAATTGTTCGTTAAAAAACTTAAATTTTTTCTTTAGAAAATTAAAAATTTGGAAAAATTTTTTTCTTTAAAAATTAAGTTTTTCTTTAGAAACATTAAGCATTTTTATTGAAAAACTAAGTTTCTTTTATATAAAACTTGAGTTTTTGTATACGAAAATTAAGTTTTGTAAAAAAATTAAGTTATTTAGAAAGAAAAAAATTAAGTTTGTTATAGATAAATTAGGTTTTTCTTTACAAAAATTACGTTTTTTATAGAAAAATTAAGGTTTCCTATTATAAAATTAAGTTTGTTTTATAAAAAAATTAAGTTTTGTATAACAAAAATTAAGTTTTTTTATATAAAAAATTAAATTTGTCTTTGGAAAAATTAAATTGTTCTATGGAAAATTAAGTATTTCTATAGAAAAATAAAGTTTTTCTGTAGAAAAATAAAGTTTTTCTTTAGAAAAATTAAATTGTTCGTTAAAAAACTTAAGTTTTTTCTTTAGAAAATTAAAAATTTGTAAAAATTTTTTTTCTTTAAAAATTAAGTTTTTCTTTAGAAACATTAAGTATTTTTATTGAAAAACTAAGTTTCTTTTATATAAAAATAAAGTTTTTGTATACGAAAATTAAGTTTTGTAAAAAAATTAAGTTTTTTAGAAAGAAAAAAATTAAGTTTGTTTTATAGACAAATTAAGTTTTTCTTTAAAAAAATTTCGTTTTTTATAGAAAAATTAAGGTTTCCTATTAAAAAATTAAGTTTTTTTTTTTAAAATTAAGTTTTGTATAATAAAAATTAAGTTTTTTTTATAGAAAAATTAAATTTGTCTTTGGAAAAATTAATTTGTTCTATGGAAAAATTAAGTATTTCTATAGAAAAATAAAGTTTTTCGGTAGAAAATTAAATTGTTCGTTAAAAACCTTAAGTTTTTTCTTTATTTGTAAAAATTTTTTTCTTTAAAAATTAAGTTTTTCTTTAGAAACATTAAGTATTTTTATTGAAAAACTAAGTTTATTTTATATAAAAATAAAGTTTTTGTATACGAAAATTAAGTTTTGTAAAAAAATTAAGTTTTTTAGAAAGAAAAAAAATTAAGAATGTTTTATAGATAAATTACGTTTTTCTTTACAAAAATTATTATTTCCTATTAACAAATTAAGTTTTTCTATAGAAAAATTAAGCATTTCTGTAGAAAAATTAAGTTTTTCTATAGAAAAATTAAGTTTTTGTATAGAAAAATTAAGTTTTTCTATAGAAAAATTAAACTTTCCTTAGAAAACTTAAGTTTTTTTCTTTAGAAAATTAAACATTTTTAAACATTTTTTTCTATAAAAATTAAGTTTTTCTTTAGAAACAATAAGTATTTTTTTTGAAAAACTAAGTTTCTTTTATATAAAATTTGAGTTTTTGTATACGAAAATTAAGTTTTGTAAAAAAAATAAGTTATTTAGAAAGAAAAAAATTAAGTTTGTTTTATAGATAAATTAGGTTTTTCTTTACAAAAATTACGTTTTTTATAGAAAAATTAAGGTTTCCTATTATAAAATTAAGTTTGTTTTATAAAAAAAATTAAGTTTTGTATAACAAAAATTAAGTTTTTTTATATAGAAAAATTAAATTTGTCTTTGGAAAAATTAATTTGTTGTATGGAAAAATTAAGTATTTCTATCGAAAAATAAAGTTTTTCTGTAGAAAAATTAAATTGTTCGTTAAAAACTTAGTTTTTTCTTTAGAAAATTAAAAATTTGTAAAAATTTTTTTTCTTTAAAAATTAAGTTTTTCTTTAGAAACATTAAGTATTTTTATTGAAAAACAAAGTTTCTTTTATATAAAAATAAAGTTTTTGTATACGAAAATTAAGTTTTGTAAAAAAATTAAGTTTTTTAGAAAGAAAAAAATTAAGTTTGTTTTATAGATAAATTAAGTTTTTCTTTACAAAAATTACGTTTTTTATAGAAAAATTAAGGTTTCCTATTAAAAAATTAAGTTTTTTTTATAAAAAAAATTAAGTTTTGTATAATAAAAATTAAGTTTTTTTTTATAGAAAAATTAAATTTGTCTTTGGAAAAATTAATTTGTTCTATGGAAAAATTAAGTATTTCTATAGAAAAATAAAGTTTTTCTGTAGAAAATTAAATTGTTCGTTAAAAAACTTAATTTTTTTCTTTAGAAAATTAAAAATTTGTAAAAATTTTTTTCTTTAAAAATTAAGTTTTTCTTTAGAAACATTAAGTATTTTTATTGAAAAACTAAGTTTATTTTATATAAAAATAAAGTTTTTGTATACGAAAATTAAGTTTTGTAAAAAAAATAAGTTTTTTAGAAAAAAAAATTAAGTTTTTCTTTAAAAAAATTACATTTTTTATAGAAAAATTAAGGTTTCCTATTAAAAAATTAAGCTTTTCTATAAAAAAATAAGTTTTGTATAACAAAAATTAAGTTTTTTTTTTATAGAAAAATTAAATTTGTCTTTGGAAAAATTAAGTTTTTCTATAGACAAGTTAAGTATTTCTGTAGAAAAATTAAGTATTTCTGTAAAAAATCAAGTATTTATGTAGAAAACTTAAGTTTTTTCTTTAGAAAATTAAAATTTAAAAAAAAAATTTTCTATAAAAAATAAGTTTTTCTTTAGAAAAATTAAGTATTTTTATTGAAAAACTAAGTTTATTTTATATAAAACGTGAGATTTTGTATACGAAAATTAAGTTTTGTAAAAAAATTAAGTTATTTAGAAAGAAAAAATGTAAGTTTGTTTTATAGATAAATTAAGTTTTTCTTTACAAAAATTACGTTTTTTATAGAAAAATTAAGGTTTCCTATTAAAAAATTAAGTTTTTTTATAAAAAATTAAGTTTTGTATTATAAAAATTAAGTTTTTTTTTATAGAAAAATTAAATTTGTCTTTGGAAAAATTAATTTGTTCTATGGAAAAATTAAGTATTTCTATAGAAAAATAAAGTTTTTCTGTAGAAAATTAAATTGTTCGTTAAAAAACTTAAGTTTTTTCTTTAGAAAATTAAAAATTTGTAAAAATTTTTTTCTTTAAAAATTAAGTTTTTCTTTAGAAACATTAAGCATTTTTATTGAAAAACTAAGTTTCTTTTATATAAAACTTGAGTTTTTGTATACGAAAATTAAGTTTTGTAAAAAAATTAAGTTATTTAGAAAGAAAAAAATTAAGTTTGTTTTATAGATAAATTAGGTTGTTCTTTACAAAAATTACGTTCTTTATAGAAAAATTAAGGTTTCCTATTATAAAATTAAGTTTGTTTTATAAAAAAAATTAAGTTTTGTATAACAAAAATTAAGTTTTTTTATATAGAAAAATTAAATTTGTCTTTGGAAAAATTAATTTGTTCTATGGAAAATTAAGTATTTCTATAGAAAAATAAAGTATTTCTATAGAAAAATAAAGTTTTTCTGTAGAAAATTAAATTTTTCGTTAAAAAACTTAATTTTTTTCTTTAGAAAATTAAAAATTTGTAAAAATTTTTTTCTTTAAAAATTAAGTTTTTCTTTAGAAACATTTTGATTGAAAAACTAAGTTTCTTTTATATAAAAATATAGTTTTTGTATACGAAAATAAAGTTTTGTAAAAAAATTAAGTTTTTTAGAAAGAAAAAAATTAAGAATGTTTTATAGATAAATTAAGTTTTTCTTTAAAAAAATTACGTTTTTTATAGAAAAATTAAGGTTTCCTATTAAAAAATTAAGTTTTTCTATAAAAAAATAAGTTTTGTATAACAAAAATTAAGTTTTTTTTTATAGAAAAATTAAATTTGTCTTTGGAAAAATTAAGTTTTTCTATAGACAAATTAAGTATTTCTGTAGAAAAATTAAGTATTTCTGTAAAAAATCAAGTATTTATGTAGAAACTTAAGTTTTTTCTTTAGAAAATTAAAATTAAAAAAAAAAAATTCTATAAAAAATAAGTTTTTCTTTAGAAAAATTAAGTATTTTTATTGAAAAACTAAGTTTATTTTATATAAAACGTGAGTTTTTGTATACGAAAATTAAGTTTTGTAAAAAGATAAAGTTATTTAGAAAGAAAAAATTTAATTTTGTCTTATAGATAAATAAAGTTTTTCTTTACAAAAATTATGTTTTTTATAGAAAAATTAAGGTTTCCTATTAAAAAATTAAGTTTTTTTTTTAAAAAAATTAAGTTTTGTATAATAAAAATTAAATCTTTTTTTTATAGAAAAATTAAATTTGTCTTTGGAAAAATTAATTTGGTCTATGGAAAAATTAAGTATTTCTATAGAAAAACAAAGTTTTTCTGTAGAAAATTAAATTGTTCGTTAAAAAACTTAAGTTTTTTCTTTAGAAAATTAAAAATTTGTAAAAATTTTTTTCTTTAAAAATTAAGTTTTTCTTTAGAAACATTAAGTATTTTTATTGAAAAACTAAGTTTATTTTATATAAAAATAAAGTTTTTGTATACGAAAATTAAGTTTTGTAAAAAAATTAAGTTTTTTAGAAGGAAAAAAATTAAGAATGTTTTATAGATAAATTTATTTTTTCTTTAAAAAAATTACGTTATTTATAGAAAAATTAAGGTTTCCTATTAAAAAATTAAGTTTTTCTATAAAAAAAATAAGTTTTGTATAACAAAAATTAAGTTTTTTTTTTTATAGAAAAATTAAATTTGTCTATGGAAAAATTAAGTTTTTCTATAGACAAATTAAATATTTCTGTAGAAAAATTAAGTATTTCTGTAAAAAATCAAGTATTTATGTAGAAAACTTAAGGTTTTTCTTTAGAAAATTAAAATTTAAAAAAAAAATTTTTTTATAAAAATAAGTTTTTCTTTAGAAAAATTAAGTATTTTTATTGAAAAACTAAGTTTATTTTATATAAAATGTGAGTTTTTGTATACGAAAATTAAGTTTTGTAAAAAAATTAAGTTATTTAGAAAGAAAAAATTTAAGTTTGTTTTATAGATAAATTAAGTTTTTCTTTACAAAAATTACGTTTTTTATAGAAAAATTAAGGTTTCCTATTAAAAAATTTAGTTTTTTTTATAAAAAAAATCAAGTTTTGTATAATAAAAATAAGTTTTTTTTATAGAAAAATTAAATTTGTCTTTGGAAAAATTAAATTTGTCTTTGGAAAAATTAATTTGTTCTATGGAAAATTAAGTATTTCTATAGAAAAATAAAGTTTTTCTGTAGAAAATTAAATTGTTCGTTAAAAAACTTAAGTTTTTTCTTTAGAAAATTAAAAATTTGTAAAAATTTTTTTCTTTAAAAATTAAGTTTTTCTTTAGAAACATTAAGTATTTTTATTGAAAAACTAAGTTTATTTTATATAAAAATAAAGTTTTTGTATACGAAAATTAAGTTTTGTAAAAAAATTAAGTTTTTTAGAAAGAAAAAAAATTAAGAATGTTTTATAGATAAATTACGTTTTTCTTTACAAAAATTATGGTTTCCTATTAACAAATTAAGTTTTTCTATAAAAAAAATTAAGATTTGTATAACAAAAATTATATTTTTTTTTATAGAAAAATTAAATTTGTCTTTGGAAAAATTAAGTTTTTCTATAGAATAATTAAGCATTTCTGTAGAAAAATTAAGTTTTTCTATAGAAAAATTAAGTTTTTGTATAGAAAAATTAAGTTTTTGTATAGAAAAATTAAGTTTTTGTATAGAAAAATTAAGCTTTCCTTAGAAAACTTAAGTTTTTTCTTTAGAAAATTAAAAATTTGTAAAAAATTTTTTTCTTGAAAAATTAAGTTTTTCTTTAGAAACATTAAGTATTTTTATTGAAAAACAAAGTTTCTTTTATATAAATAAAGTTTTTGTATACGAAAATTAAGTTTTGTAAAAAAATTAAGTTTTTTAGAAAGAAAAAAATTAAGTTTGTTTTATAGATAAATTAAGTTTTTCTTTACAAAAATTACGTTTTTTATAGAAAAATTAAGGTTTCCTATTAAAAAATTAAGTTTTTTTATAAAAAAATTAAGTTTTGTATAATAAAAATTAAGATTTTTTTTATAGAAAAATTAAATTTGTCTTTGGAAAAATTAATTTGTTCTATGGAAAAATTAAGTATTTCTATAGAAAAATAAAGTTTTTCTGTAGAAAATTAAAGTGTTCGTTAAAAAACTTAATTTTTTTCTTTAGAAAATTAAAAATTTGTAAAAATTTTTTTCTTTAAAATTAAGTTTTTCTTTAGAAACATTAAGTATTTTTATTGAAAAACTAAGTTTATTTTATATAAAAATAAAGTTTTTGTATACGAAAATTAAGTTTTGTAAAAAAATTAAGTTTTTTAGAAAAAAAAATTAAGAATGTTTTATAGATAAATTAAGTTTTTCTTTAAAAAAAATACGTTTTTTATAGAAAAATTAAGGTTTCCTATTAAAAAATTAAGTTTTTCTATAAAAAAATAAGTTTTGTATAACAAAAATTAAGTTTTCTTTTTATAGAAAAATTAAATTTGTCTTTGGAAAAATTAAGTTTTTCTATAGACAAATTAAGTATTTCTGTAGAAAAATTAAGTATTTCTGTAAAAAATCAAGTATTTCTGTAAAAAACCAAGTATTTATGTAGAAAACTTAAGTTTTTTCTTTAGAAAATTAAAATTTAAAAAAAAAAAATTTCTATAAAAAATAAGTTTTTCTTTAGAAAAATTAAGTATTTTTATTGAAAAACTAAGTTTATTTTATATAAAACGTGAGTTTTTGTATACGAAAATTAAGTTTTGTAAAAAAATTAAGTTATTTAGAAAGAACAAATTTAAGTTTGTTTTATAGATAAATTAAGTTTTTCTTTACAAAAATTACGTTTTTTTATAGAAAAATTAAGGTTTCCTATTAAAAAATTAAGTTTTTTTTTTTTATAAAAAAATTAAGTTTTGTATAATAAAAATTAAGTTTTTTTTTATAGAAAAATTAAATTTGTCTTTGGAAAAATTAATTTGTTCTATGGAAAAATTAAGTATTTCTATAGAAAAATAAAGTTTTTCTGTAGAAAATTAAATTGTTTGTTAAAAAACTTAAGTTTTTTCTTTAGAAAATTAAAAATTTGTAAAAATTTTTTTTCTTTAAAAATTAAGTTTTTCTTTAGAAACATTAAGTATTTTTATTGAAAAACTAAGTTTCTTGTATATAAAAATAAAGTTTTTGTATACGAAAATTAAGTTTTGTAAAAAAATTAAGTTTTTTAGAAGGAAAAAAATTAAGAATGTTTTATAGATAAATTAAGTTTTTCTTTAAAAAAATTACGTTTTTTTATAGAAAAATTAAGGTTTCCTATTAAAAAATTAAGTTTTTCTATAAAAAAATAAGTCTTGTATAACAAAAATTAAGTTTTTTTTTTTATAGAAAAATTAAATTTGTCTTTGGAAAAATTAAGTTTTTCTATAGACAAATTAAGTATTTCTGTAGAAAAATTAAGTATTTCTGTAAAAAATCAAGTATTTATGTAGAAAACTTAAGGTTTTTCTTTAGAAAATTAAAATTAAAAAAAAAAAAATTTCTATAAAAATAAGTTTTTCTTTAAAAAAATTAAGTATTTTTATTAAAAAACTAAGTTTATTTTATATAAAACGTGAGTTTTTGTATACGAAAATTAAGTTTTGTAAAAAAATTAAGTTATTTAGAAAGAAAAAATTTAAGTTTGTTTTATAGATAAATTGAGTTTTTCTTTACAAAAATTACGTTTTTTATAGAAAAATTAAGTTTTCCTATTAAAAAATTAAGTTTTTTTATAAAAAAAATTAAGTTTTGTATAATAGAAATTAAGTTTTTTTTATAGAAAAATTAAATTTGTCTTTGGAAAAATTAAATTTGTCTTTGGAAAAATTAATTTGTTCTATGGAAAAATTAAGTATTTCTATAGAAATATAAAGTTTTTCTGTAGAAAATTAAATTGTTCGTTAAAAAACTTAAGTTTTTTCTTTAGAAAATTAAAAATTTGTAAAAATTTTTTTCTTTAAAAATTAAGTTTTTCTTTAGAAACATTAAGTATTTTTATTGAAAAACTAAGTTTATTTAATATAAAAATAAAGTTTTTGTATACGAAAATTAAGTTTTGTAAAAAAATTAAGTTTTTTAGAAAGAAAAAAATTAAGAATGTTTTATAGATAAATTACGTTTTTCTTTACAAAAATTATGGTTTCCTATTAACAAATTAAGTTTTTCTATAAAAAAAATTAAGTTTTGTATAACAAAAATAATTTTTTTTTTTTATAGAAAAATTAAATTTGTCTTTGGAAAAATTAAGTTTTTCTATAGAATAATTAAGCATTTCTGTAGAAAAATTAAGTTTTTCTATAGAAAAATTAAGTTTTTCTATAGAAAAATTAAGCTTTCCTTAGAAAACTTAAGTTTTTTTCTTTAGAAAATTAAACATTTTTAAACATTTGTTTCTATAAAAATTAAGTTTTTCGTTAGAAACAATAAGTATTTTTATTGAAAAACTAAGTTCCTTTTATATAAAACTTGAGTTTTTGTATACGAAAATTAAGTTTTGTAAAAAAAATTAAGTTATTTAGAAAGAAAAAAATTAAGTTTGTTTTATAGATAAATTAGGTTTTTCTTTACAAAAATTACGTTTTTTATAGAAAAATTAAGGTTTCCTTTTATAAAATTAAGTTTGTTTTATAAAAAAATTAAGTTTTGTATAACAAAAATTAAGTTTTTTTATATAGAAAAATTAAATTTGTCTTTGGAAAAATTAATTTGTTCTATGGAAAAATTAAGTATTTCTATAGAAAAATAAAGTTTTTCTGTAGAAAAATTAAATTGTTCGTTAAAAAACTTAAGTTTTTTCTTTAGAAAATTAAAAATTTGTAAAAATTTTTTTTCTTTAAAAATTAAGTTTTTCTTTAGAAACATTAAGTATTTTTATTGAAAAACAAAGTTTCTTTTATATAAAAATAAAGTTTTTGTATACGAAAATTAAGTTTTGTAAAAAAATTAAGTTTTTTAGAAAGAAAAAAATTAAGTTTGTTTTATCGATAAATTAAGTTTTTCTTTACAAAAATTACGGTTTTTATAGAAAAATTACGGTTTCCTATTAAAAAATTAAGTTTTTTTATAAAAAAAATCAAGTTTGTATAATAAAAATTAAGTTTTTTTTATAGAAAAATTAAATTTGTCTTTGGAAAAATTAATTTGTTCTATGGAAAAATTAAGTACTTCTATAGAAAAATAAAGTTTTTCTGTAGAAAATTAAATTGTTCGTTAAAAAACTTAATTTTTTTCTTTAGAAAATTAAAAATTTGTAAAAATTTTTTTCTTTAAAAATTAAGTTTTTCTTTAGAAACATTAAGTATTTTTATTGAAAAACTAAGTTTATTTTATATAAAAATAAAGTTTTTGTATACGAATATTAAGTTTTGTAAAAATATTAAGTTTTTTAGAAAAAAAAAAATTAAGAATGTTTTATAGATAAATTTTTTTCTTTAGAAACATTAAGTATTTTTATTGAAAAACTAAGTTTATTTAATATAAAAATAAAGTTTTTGTATACGAAAATTAAGTTTTGTAAAAAAATTAAGTTTTTTAGAAAGAAAAAAATTAAGAATGTTTTATAGATAAATTACGTTTTTCTTTACAAAAATTATGGTTTCCTATTAACAAATTAAGTTTTTCTATAAAAAAAATTAAGTTTTGTATAACAAAAATTATGTTTTTTTTTTATAGAAAAATTAAATTTGTCTTTGGAAAAATTAAGTTTTTCTATAGAATAATTAAGCATTTCTGTAGAAAAATTTCTGTAGAAAAATTAAGTTTTTCTATAGAAAAATTAAGTTTTTCTATAGAAAAATTAAGCTTTCCTTAGAAAACTTAAGTTTTTTTCTTTAGAAAATTAAACATTTTTAAACATTTGTTTCTATAAAAATTAAGTTTTTCTTTAGAAACAATAAGTATTTTTATTGAAAAACTAAGTTCCTTTTATATAAAACTTGAGTTTTTGTATACGAAAATTAAGTTTTGTAAAAAAATTAAGTTATTTAGAAAGAAAAAAATTAAGTTTGTTTTATAGATAAATTAGGTTTTTCTTTACAAAAATTACGTTTTTTATAGAAAAATTAAGGTTTCCTTTTATAAAATTAAGTTTGTTTTATAAAAAAATTAAGTTTTGTATAACAAAAATTAAGTTTTTTTATATAGAAAAATTAAATTTGTCTTTGGAAAAATTAATTTGTTCTATGGAAAAATTAAGTATTTCTATAGAAAAATAAAGTTTTTCTGTAGAAAAATTAAATTGTTCGTTAAAAAACTTTAGTTTTTTCTTTAGAAAATTAAAAATTTGTAAAAATTTTTTTTCTTTAAAAATTAAGTTTTTCTTTAGAAACATTAAGTATTTTTATTGAAAAACAAAGTTTCTTTTATATAAAAATAAAGTTTTTGTATACGAAAATTAAGTTTTGTAAAAAAATTAAGTTTTTTAGAAAGAAAAAAATTAAGTTTGTTTTATCAATAAATTAAGTTTTTCTTTACAAAAATTACGGTTTTTATAGAAAAATTACGGTTTCCTATTAAAAAATTAAGTTTTTTTATAAAAAAAATCAAGTTTGTATAATAAAAATTAAGTTTTTTTTATAGAAAAATTAAATTTGTCTTTGGAAAAATTAATTTGTTCTATGGAAAAATTAAGTATTTCTATAGAAAAATAAAGTTTTTCTGTAGAAAATTAAATTGTTCGTTAAAAAACTTAATTTTTTTCTTTAGAAAATTAAAAATTTGTAAAAATTTTTTTCTTTAAAAATTAAGTTTTTCTTTAGAAACATTAAGTATTTTTATTGAAAAACTAAGTTTATTTTATATAAAAATAAAGTTTTTGTATACGAATATTAAGTTTTGTAAAAATATTAAGTTTTTTAGAAAAAAAAAATTAAGAATGTTTTATAGATAAATTAAGTTTTTCTTTAAACAAGTAAGAGTGGTATATTCGGCTTTGCCGAATCTTGGATACCCTTCACCAATGGTGTTCCAAAAGTACTTAATGTAATTCGTAGCAATATTTGGTTATACTAGTATTATATGCAAAGAGTCTTTAAAATTAAGAGTCGGAAAACGAAAACCTTTTCGGTGGCGTCATCATCTAGAATAGTTATGCACCCAAAGGTTAGGTTGGGCAGGTGGCTGATGTCTGGGGAAGCTTCACTTGGGTTCTAAAGTGGTCCCTTTGTGAAAGATAATGATTACTAGACTACAAGTAGAGAATGCATATTTAAGCCAGCCAGTAGCTTCGAAATAAAATAGACACATATTTTACGAACATTTAATAAAGTTCGATAGGCCAGATAAACCATGCAGAAAAGATGCTTCAAAATGTAGATGCCCTTACATTTGCAATAGCATATCGATTTGATGAAGTTTAAGTATTCTGGCATGCAACCCAAAAACACAGTGCCCAGTGAGGGTTGTGCACTTTAATTCGTACGAATTATCCAACTAGTAAAAGTTCTTGATTAGTTATGTAAAACTCTGAAGTTAGCGGACTGATTTAGGTCAAAGCTTTAACAATGATTGTCAATGTATACAAGCCTTAAAATTATAGGGTATACACTCTTAGTTTTAGATACATACGTGAAATATATAGCTTTTGAATGGATGGTTATCAGCTTTGTCGGAAAAGTTTACTTATTAATTTGAAGTTAGTTAATTAATTAAAATGAACACTTCATCAATAATATTTGGGATGTATAGTTCTTTCGATCTGTCAGATGGATGTTTGGAAAGTTTTGCTCTAGTTCTTTGTGCAATTTTAATGTGATTTAATTTATCAGCATTAAATCGATTCCCGGTCGGGTTTATATGGGAGATTTCACTAAATGTGAATAGAGCTCGCCCATTTTCAATATCGAACTTTTCAAGAGATCAGAAATACTTTTGTCAAATGTTGTCCCTCTAGAAAGTTTATTTTAGGCGCTATTGTCCTGAATATCAATATTGTACAACGTCTTTATACTAAATGTCATCATCGTATCTATTATAATTTGTCATTTATTAGCTACTAAGAGATTGCCTTAGGCGAAGTTATACGGGATCAATTGTCAAACGTGAACGGATTTCTCCCAATTGCAATTAAAAAATTTAAATTTTTGTTGATATGTGAGATACCTACATACATATGTAGGTTTTGAACGGATAGCATTTTTGTACTTCCTAGGAAGATTACCTATAATTTGATAAATATATAATACATTCTCAAATGTTATCATAATGTTCAAAAGTCAGACACAAAATTAAGATAAATGCAGTGTGTCTGTCTGCTAAAACCAGATTTGTGGAGCTCCTGAATTGTCCCACCCTGAATTTCAACATTGTCGATCAAAACACCATCGCTTAACGCTAAATTATATCTACCACAAATTACAGAATGCATCAGGATTTAGATAATCCCCTGCGAAGGACGCTATTAAACTTCATCAAAATAAACATCTTAGATATCGACAAAACAGGAGCTCCAAAAACTTGACTACAACAGAAAAAAGGACAGACAGGTAGACGGACGGGCAAACAAACAGACGGACGGACTGAGGTCGCGAAATCGATTCTTGTGCCGATTCTGAGTTGATCGGTACAATTTGAATGGTATTCATAGTCAGATTTGTGGAGTATATATATCAGATTTTAGAAAATCCTCCCATAAACAACGATGTCAAATTTCATCACAATCGGTCCATAAACACCTGAGATATCGCTGAAACAATGCTTACAAAATGTAAACAAAATTTCTTAGACACGTACTTTGGGCAATTTGCTGTACATCAAATGTAGTGTTATGGCGATATCTCAATTGTTTATAGACCGCTTTTGATAAAATTTAATAACGTGCTTGGTGGGGGAATTTCCTAAAATCTGATATAAAATGTATGTAGGTCCGTACTAAAGGAGGATAGTTTTTCCTATTTCTGCATTTAATTTTTTCAACAAACATTCTCTAATGTGTACTTTGGGCAATTTGTGATACATCAAATTCAGTGTTTTGGCGATATCTCAGTTGTTTATGGACCGATTTTGATAAAATTTTACAGAGTGCTTTGGGAAAATATTTCCTACAATCTGATATATAACATATTATCACATGTACACCAGGAGTATCTTTTTTCTCTTGTTATTTAAAAGTGTGTTTCAATCAAAAATTTTCAAATTTTCGTCTAATTTTTAGTATTTTTTCGATATTTTCGGTTTTATAAACCGATTTTAATGAAATTTAATAGCGTTCATTGCGGGAGAATTTCCTAAAATCTGATATATAATTTATGTAAGTCCATCCTCCAGGGGCTTCAGAAACTTGATTTCAACAGACAGACAGACGGACGGACAGACAGACAGACGGACATCGCTTAATCGATTCTCCTCCCGATTCTGAGTCGATCGGTATAATTTTTATGGGGTCTACGATCACTAATAAAAAAATTACAAACGGAATCACAAACTTATAATACCCTTTCACCTATTGGTGAAGGGTATAAAAATAAATTTTTAAATAAAAAAAAAAAATAAATAAAAAATAGATTTAAAATAAAAAAAATAAGAAAAGAAATTAAATAAATAGTTATTAAAAATTTTAATGAGAAAAATAATTATATTTTGTTTTAAAATTAAAGTTAATCTAGGTATTCAATAGGTCTCCAACCTAGTTATATTTTCATAAAACATAATTTTAAAATCTTTCTGAAAAAATGATTTTTTAACATTGGATGGAACCTACCTAGCAAAACCATCCTAACCGATACATTTGAAGAATGCCGTTCTAAGCTTCCACCACATCTTAATTACCAGGGGTTCCGACACCACCTATCTTAAGAACGCCACAGAGGTGCACAATGGGGTTAAGATCGGGTGACTGGGGCGGCCAGTCAAGGATTTTGTACCCGTTGTCATTGAGCCATTTTTGTATTAGAACAGTTTAAGGAGAGAGATTGAGCCAACACCTTTGTTGTTACACTCATATTCGTAAAGAACTTAAAAACATTGGGACAGTAATTTCAGTGACTGTATATTCCATAAGCACCTTAGGTTAGAAAGAAATAACAATTTTCGATAAAAAGAGCAAGCTATTTAGTACACTTTCTCTCATTTCAGATATTAATACTTAGTGTTGTAGAAAAATGCTATTGAATAAGTCTGTGAGCAAAAATTCTGATATTTCGGAACGGGAGGAGAATATATTGTATATACAGGAAATGTTTCCCAAATCATGGACAATTTGTAATAATGTGTATCAAAATACTGTAACAGACTTGTTGCAGACTTTTTTTTACGCACTGTGGAATTTGAAGCTACAATATTGCAGATTGAGTTTGGAGGAGCCGTGCTTCTCTCATGGGCAACGTTACGTGGTGTGTTCAAGAGTAGGCATTCCAAATGCTTTGTATAAGTATTAGATTAAATTAAATAAGATCTCAAAAATAAATCTTTTTAATTTTCATATAATAAAAAACTAGGACTTTTCATTAATTTTAGTGTAGTGAGGCACTTTAGAAACAACATTAGTTTTTAGAGAAAAATTTTGTTGTATAGGCTACAAAACAAAAAAAAATTAAGACAAAACAACGTTTCCTCTTTAACCACATTAAAGGCAAAACAACGTTAGCCGGGTCAACTAGTTCTTTATAAAAATTTTAATTTTATAAGTAGTGAATTTTAAGCTGAAAAAACATTTTTTAATTTTACACAAAAAACGTCACATACCTCTTCAAACCGCCTTTTTGTCAAAAAGTTTTCATCAGATGTCTCATTATTTACTTTTTTTTCAATTTGTGAATTAATAACACATTTTCTTTTCTTGTTTGGTGAGTCTTTAAAATTTTGTTTATTTTGAATGGTATCATCTACATTTGTATGCGTATTTTCAGAATGACTGTTCCAATTTTGATCCGTATAGTTTCTTGACATTAAAATTTGAAAGCGCTTTTTCGTTTTAGGATTATCAGTAGATTCTTTGCTACTTGTAGCAATCATTTCAGCAATTTTTTCTATAGTTTCAACTTCATCTACAGCTTCAGTTGCATTTACTTCCTCTTGGGACATCACTTTTTGGACATCTTTATTTGTTTCGTAAAAGTGTGATGAATCAAAAGGCTTTAATCTTTAAAATTAAAAAAATTTTAAATAAGCATAAAAATACAAAATAAAATATTCTTACAATTTATTTTCATTCAAATGTTCCTTATTTACTTCTTGACCGCATAAGTTTGCATTAACATTAATTAAGAGGGAACTGTTTGATACTTTGAATGTACTTGTCTGGTCTATGTTAAAGGCTAAAGATATTTTCGAGTCAGTTTTATTGGTTTCTACTTCAACATTAGATTGGGACGAGTTTTCGTTTTTTAAATGATTCTCAGTTGTACCTTTCTCCCATTTATTGCACTTTGAATTAATTGTGGTTGTCGTTAATTCGGTTGCCTTATCATGTGATTCGATTTTAAAACTTCTTTCTAATTCATAGTTGACACACTTCTCCTTAGTGCCTTCATGATTTGATTGGCTTTCATTGGTATCTTTGCTATAAGTATCTCGGCACAGATTTTCATTTAACGCTGTATACTCTTTATTAGTATCTAAATCCTCTAAAGCACTTTTACTTAAATCCATAATTTTTTTTGAAAAGTTTTAACTTTTGAACGCTCAATAATACATTAAATGCGCGGATATAAAGACCTAAAAATAAAATGTTCAATAAATTTTAGATTCGTTTAATTAATTATATCAAGCTAAACGCTATTAAAATCTGAGACCAAATATTAACATTTTTAAAACAATATTTTCCCATTATCCACAAAAAAAAATAATTGATGTTCATAAAATATTAATCCTTCATGATTTTTACTTGTGGGATGAAGTGGAGCAACGGCTCTGTTTAATTTTAACTTGGTATCCCTGGGTAAATATCTTAAACAAACGTCTAAGGTAGAGAGCTAACATGTGATGCGTGTTCGTCTCTCGACGACACACCTCGTCAATAATTACAGAAGCAAAAATAATTGTTTAATTCGTGATAACCGTCATTACACACTGCTACATCAGGAATCTGGTATATTTTCCACTACTACCAATCATTGAACTGGTTTAGATTCTTCTATCCATAATCAAACACAGTACAACAATCAAAATCCAACAAGTGCTGCTTTACGGCTCTCTGGCACTGTACCAAGTGGTCAACGACCTTCCACCTCTACAAATATTTACCCAAATAGACAAACATTTCATACTCGTCAGAATAAATCCGTGATCTTAGGAACCGCAACAGTGTATTTAGTACATAAAGGTAACATCTACAAGGTTAGGGCTCTCATAGATTCTTCTTCGGAATGAAATGAACATTTATTTCCGACAAATTACGAAAAAGGTTCAAACTTCCCTCGTAAGCTTCTACTCCAAATGTTTTTGGGGTAAACGACACAGTATCTACAACTTCTAAAAAGGTCTGCTCTATCACTATAGGCTCCTAGATAGATTCTTCCTCAAAAATATCGGGAGATCTACCGTCGGTTGCAGTTAATTCTCACATTAATAAAATATTACCAAGTCTTCGTTGGGCAGATTCTAATCCTTTAGAAGCTAGACCTGTTAAAGTGCTAATTGGAGCAGACTTGTATCCTCAAATAATGCTGCCGGAAATGCAGCGAGGTGTTCTTGGTTCATTACTGGCTCAGAAAACTGTGTTTGGCTGGATACTAACGGGTCCAGTTAATACAACGTAAATAAATACCTATACCTATGGTTTCAACCGATCCCGTTCCGGTAACGGTTTCTTTGTTTTATGAAAAAATAATTAAAGAAAAAGAATAAAATAAATAAAAAAATTCTATAATTAAATAGTACTTTACGGTATATTTTTAAATATTTCAACACATTTCAACGTTGCAAGGGGACCGGCAATGTTTAAGTCAGATTTCTTCGAATCTAGTCTCGTTCAAATAAATACCTTTTTTGAATCTTACTCTTTTAAATCATCAATTACTGCATCCTTTTGAATGCATCTTTGTAAAATATTTGACATTTATTTTAACGAGTAAACCGCTTTAAAAACATTGTTTGCCTCCAAATTAAGCTTCCCTTTTTTGCAACTTCTTTTACTAGTCAAATTGTCTTCGACATAAGTACTTCGTACACTTTGGCTTTTTATATTTCTTAAGCCTTTACAACAATGTTGGGCAAAGTCTCTCTGATTTTATATTTTGCTAACCCTAGGGGTAGCAAAATACAAAATAAGAGAGAATCAGAGAAATTTACAAGGTAATATTTATTTATCAAATAAATAAGAATATTCTTAAAATAAAATCTGGTTGTGTTTTAATTTCTTTTTATTGAAAAACTTTGGATTGCAGCTAAATATTGGTCCTTCGAGTCGGACTTTTGGAAAAGTGCTTCCATTTTATACTCCACATCCATTGGCTTTATAATACAGTCCACCAAATAAAACAACATAATACTAACAGATTTGAATAAGGTACGTAAATATATTTTTTGTGAGCTTAAGTTTTTATAATTGTGTTTCAAACAATTAATTTGTTGCGTTATTCTTCGATTTCACTTGAAAATATTTGTACATTTATTTGCATTTTATTTGCCACATAAACAAAATATTATTCATAACTTAACACAGTTTTTTTTGTATTTTGCTTTGTGCGTTTGTTTACATATTTACATCTGTAATATTTTAAACAACCGTATTACTCTTCTTCACTTTGAAATATTCACCCAACTGTCGCACAGTGGTTTACGGACGCTTTTTTTTGGAAATAATTCTGTAACTTTTGAACGACTGGAGATATTTGAATGAAATTTGACATGGTGGTAGTCAAGGAGTATGTGAGTTGGTTTTTAAAAGCACTGGTCCATGTCGGGAGAGTGATTGATGGACCTTCAAAGTTGGTCACCTCGGGTGTTCGATTTTTTTAAAAATTCGCCAAAAATCCATTTATGTATGGATTGAAAAGAAATTTTAAACTTAAGTTGTCCTTGAGAAGATCTACAAAAAATATGCTTAAATGTGTAGGTTATCTCCTTTGGATTTCGAGATATTTGGGTAAAAAGGAATTTTTAGGTTGATTTTTTACCTCTTTTTTTAAGCTTTTTTTGATCTGGTGGACGCATCTGAGGACCAAAAATTTTTTAAGAATATTCTTTAAATTTGTAATAAAATTCTGAATAATTTTTGTGCAAGTTAGTTATAGAAATCTTCTTTTGTTTAAAAGTTAAAAATATTCAAAGTTGAAACTTACAAAAAATTTCGCTTTTTTTTTAGTTTTTCCCCAAAAGATAGCTATATTTTTTCACTAATAAAAAAATATTTTCTTAAGAAACATAAAAAGATTTTTAAAGTTTTTAAAAGAAAACATAATGAGAATGCGTATAAAACAAATTTCTTGCTAATTGGACTTTTGGTCCTCGCACATGTCCTCTCCAAAAAATGGCAATTTGTAAAAAAAAAAATTAGTTTAAACAAAAATTTCTCAAAAGGCAAAGCACCGATTTGAAAAAAATTATAATGTTCATATTTTCCAATATATCTGTTATTGATTAGAAAAGTTTTTTCTGAAACGCGCTGCAAATAGAGACAGTGTTGCCATATTTGTAAAAAAACTCATTTTTTGAAACACCTTTTTCCCCAGTTGGGAATTGGGGAATTTTTAAGTTAAAATTGGGAATTTTTTTTAGTCTATTGCTTTTACATCTTATTGGTCTACATTACTACAAAATTTCATTGTAATATCTTTATCCATGTCATTTCCACAGAATATCAAAGATTAAAAATATTTTCCTTAAAAAAGCAGAAAAACAATTTTTTTTTGTTTTACGATACAAAGTGTAAAAAAAGTAACGCACTTAAAAAAAACTTTTACTTAGTGCTAATCTCCTAGTCTTTCCCGATCTAATGATACTAAACATGTATATAAAGCATTAATACCGAGTCTTAAAAAACTCTGAAAACTTTGGCCCCCGTAGCATTTTTACACTGTTTATTTAAATATAAGTGATGAATTTGTGCATATAAAGTTAATTATCATACTCAAATATTTCACTATTTTTAAGATGACAATGATCCTTCGCTAATAAACAAATATTTTCTTCAAAAAGATATAAATAGTTTTTTATTTTTTTAAAGAAAACATTATAAGAATGACTTAAAAAAATTTTATTCGATTTTGCCTTTTGTTCCAAGCTAAAAAATAAAATTTTAGTAAAAGATTCTAAATAAGTAAGTACGAGTAAGGCACCGATTTTGATAACAGTGTAAAGGTAATATATCCATAATTTGTAGCAAAAGTTTAATTAGAAGAGTACTTTTATAGTAACAGTGTGACAATTTATTTAAAATAAGATTTAAAGGCATTTTTCCGGTATTTAAAATTGGTGTATTTGAAAAAATTGCAAAATTATGTTAAGGTTATAAAATGTTTTTTAATGTGAAAGTTAATGCAATAGGTAAAAATTGTTACAACTTGGGTTTTTCATAATGGTCAGAAAGGATATGGTTACTCACCTCCATACAGGTAGGTTTTACGAGACGCACATATTGGTTGAGTTATATATGCACCTATTTTTAGAGGTAAAAAATACATTAATTCATTGATTTCTTTATTATTCTTTGGATACAGGTATATATAAAAAATGTTTTTTTTTAATATAAAAAAGAAAGTTTTAAATGTAACTGCTATTAACAGTTAAAACATCATGGCTATAACATTGGAATTTAAAGTGTTGTGCGATATTCTTTTTGAACAACCAAGCAGTTCGAGAGCAGAAAAAATTAAAATAATCATGCGATATGCTAAAAGTCAAACTAACTCCATGATTCTCAATAGTGAGGAAGACAAAGTCGTAAAATTTGTAAAGTTATTTGAACTTAAAATTAAGTCGGTTAATTACTGTTTAAAAAGATTTGAATCTAAATTTAAAGACTGGCTGAAGGACTCAATTGAGCTTAAAACTTCTGGTGCTGGAGCCCCTCTAAAAAACTATGATGATCTCGGAGAAAGATCTAAAAAGATGCGATTATCCGAAGTTCTTTCTACTCATTCGGATACTGAAATCAAAGATTCCTTTAAGGAAGTGCTCAAACGAAATAATCAACCAGCTGAAGCTAAACAAATAGCAGATATTCTCCCAGAGGCTTCTCCTAAACGTCTTAAGCGAATTATTAAGAGTATACCAACTCCTTCTTCTCAATCAGAATTTTCGGAGGAAGAAGCACTTGCTCTTATGCTCGAGTTGAAATTGAGTAAAAATAAATATATTAAACTCTGTAAGGCATTACGAGACAAAGGACACTCAATTTTACCAGGATATAATGCGTTATTAAAAACCAAAAAAAACTTAATACCAACAAACGTGATAGGAGACGAAAGTGCATCTGTGGATTTATCAAAATTATTGGAAAATACGGCATCAAGGCTGATATCTACTACATTGTCTGAAGAAGAAGCCAAGAAACTTGACAACAAGGACTTAACTTTAATATGTAAATGGGGATGTGACGGTTTATCTGGATTACCGGAATACAAACAATCAACATCTCATCAGAACACAAATGACTACAGAAGCGTTTTTATGGCATCCCTAGTACCACTAAGATTAAGAAAGAATCGTTCTGAACCATCCACATCAAAAGAGCGTACTGAATATGTGTGGGTTAACACATCTCCAGGATCAAAGGCATTTTGCAGACCGATCAGATTCGAATATTTAAAAGAAAATGCAGCAAGCACAAAAAATTGGGTTGATGATATCAAATATTCAATAGACAATTTGAGTCCAGTCTGCATAGACATACATGGATATTTGATTAATGTAAATTTTGAGCTTCAATTGACAATGATAGATGGAAAAGTAAGCAACGCTATAACGGAAACCCATTCAACTTGGAAATGCTCATTATGCGGAAAGAAGAAATCGGAATTTCTACAAACTTCAGAAGATGCATCAGCTAGTACTGCAATTAATCAAGAGGTTCTGGAATTTGGTATATCGCCCCTACATGCACGTATCCGATTTTTAGAATTTATGCTACATATAGCATATGATCTGAAATATAGGAATATACCTGATAATCAGCTAAAATCCGTGAGAAATAATAAGGAACTGATTGAAATGAGATCCAGTGAAAAAAAAAGGATTCAGGAAGAATTCAAAACTATGACGGGTCTAAACATAGACAAACCACTTGTAGGATATGGCAGTACAAACGATGGTAATACGGCCAGGCGATTCTTTGAAAATTATGAAACAACTTCAAAGATTACTGGAATTGATGAGGAAGTTCTTCGTAAATGTTACGTAATATTATCGGCAATAAATAGCAAATATCAAATAAATGCTGAAAAATTTCATTGCTATGCCCTCAACGCGTTAACTCGTATACGACATTTGTATCACTGGAAAGAAATTACACCAACAGTTCATAAAGTCCTTCAACATGGTCGTGAAATAATTGAATCAAATCTTCTCCCACTTGGTGAACTGACAGAAGAGGCCCAGGAAGCGCGGAATTCAGATTTCAAGTATATCCAACTATTTAATACCAGAAAATGCTCAAGAAAATCGCAAAATCAGGATCTAATAAATTATCTCTTGTTGTCTTCTGATCCTGCTCTATCAACGATAAGAAAGAAATGGTGGAGCAGTTATACAAAAACTTCTGAAAACGAACACCTGGAAGAGGTTCTTGATATAATAGATTGTACTGATTATTTTACTGAAAATAAAAATTAAGTAAATAACTACTTTTATATAAATATGTAATAAAAACTGTAAGTTTAAACTTTAACTACAAATACTTCAATAAAATGTATTTCACCTTTTAATATAAGTACAAATTATTTACATTTTGATATTTCATAAATCCTCATGATATTTTCTTTAAACAAGTAAGAGTGGTATATTCGGCTTTGCCGAATCTTGGATACCCTTCACCAATGGTGTTCCAAAAGTACTTAATGTAATTCGTAGCAATATTTGGTTATACTAGTATTATATGCAAAGAGTCTTTAAAATTAAGAGTCGGAAAACGAAAACCTTTTCGGTGGCGTCATCATCTAGAATAGTTATGCACCCAAAGGTAAGGTTGGGCAGGTGGCTGATGTCTAGGGAAGCTTCACTTGGGTTCTAAAGTGGTCCCTTTGTGAAAGATAATGATTACTAGACAAGTAGAGAATGCATATTTAAGCCAGCCAGTAGCTTCGAAATAAAATAGACACATATTTTACGAACATTTAATAAAGTTCGATAGACCAGATAAACCATGCAGAAAAGATGCTTCAAAATGTAGATGCCCTTAGATTTGCAATAGCACATCGATTTGATGAAGTTTAAGTATTCTGACATGCAACCCAAAAACGCTATGCCCAGTGAGGGTTGTGCACTTTAATTCGTACGAATTATCCAACTAGTAAAAGTTCTTGATTAGTTATGTAAAACTCTGAAGTTAGCGGACTGATTTAGGTCAAAGCTTTAACAATGATTGTCAATGTATACAAGCCTTAAAATTAAAGGGTATACACTCTTAGTTTTAGCTACATACGTGAAATATATAGCTTTTGAATGGATGGTTATCAGCTTTGTCGGAAAAGTTTACTTATTAATTTGAAGTTAGTTAATTAATTAAAATGAACACTTCATCAATAATATTTGGGATGTATAGTTCTTTCGATCTGTCCGATGGATGTTTGGAAAGTTTTGCTCTAGTTCTTTGTGCAATTTTAATGTGATTTAATTTATCAGCATTAAATCGATTCCCGGTCGGGTTTATATGGGAGATTTCACTAAATGTGAATAGAGCTCGCCCATTTTCAATATCGAACTTTTCAAGAGATCAGAAATACTTTTGTCAAATGTTGTCCCTCTAGAAAGTTTATTTTAGGCGCTATTGTCCTGAATATCAATATTGTACAACGTCTTTATACTAAATGTCATCATCGTATCTATTATAATTTGTCATTTATTAGCTACTAAGAGATTGCCTTAGGCGAAGTTATACGGGATCAATTGTCAAACGTGAACGGATTTCTCCCAATTGCAATTAAAAAATTTAAATTTTTGTTGATATGTGAGATACTTACATACATATGTAGGTTTTGAACGGATATCATGTAATTAGCTGCATTTTTGTACTTCCTAGGAAGATTACCTATAATTTGATATATAATACATTCTCAAATGTTATCATAATGTTCAAAAGTCAGACACAAAATTAAGATAAATGCAGTGTGTCTGTCTGCTAAAACCAGATTTGTGGAGCTCCTGAATTGTCGCACTCTGAATTTCAACATTGTCGATCAAAACACCATCGCTTAAACGCTAAATTATATCTACCACAAATTACAGAATGCATCAGGATTTAGATAATCCCCTGCGAAGGACGCTATTAAACTTCATCAAAATAAACATCTGAGATATCGACAAAACAGGAGCTCCAAAAACTTGACTACAACAGAAAAAAGGACAGACAGGTAGACGGACGGACATGTAGACGGACGGACAAACAAACAGACGGACGGAGGTCGCGAAATCGATTCTTGTGCCGATTCTGAGTTGATCGGTACAATTTGAATGGCATTCATAATCAGATTTGTGGAGTATATATATCAGATTTTAGAAAATCCCCCCATAAAGAACGATGTCAAATTTCATCACAATCGGTCCATAAACACCTGAGATATCGCTGAAACAATACTTACAAAATGTAAACAAAATTTCTTAGACACGTACTTTGGGCAATTTGCTGTACATCAAATGTAGTGTTATGGCGATATCTCAATTGTTTATAGACCGCTTTTGATAAAATTTAATAACGTGCTTGGTGGGGGAATTTCCTAAAATCTGATATAAAATTTATGTAGGTCCGTACTAAAGGAGGATAGTTTTTCCTATTTCTGCATTTAATTTTTTCAACAAACATTCTCTAACGCGTACTTTGGGCAATTTGCGATACATCAAATTCAGTGTTTTAGCGATATATCAGTTGTTTATGGACCGATTTTGATAAAATTTTACAGAGTGCTTTGGGAAAATATTTCCTACAATCTGATATATAACATATTATCACATGTACACCAGGAGTATCTTTTTTCTCTTGTTATTTAAAAGTGTGTTTCAATCAAAAATTTTTAAATTTTCGTCTAATTTTTGGTATTTTTTCGATATTTTCGGTGTTTATAAACCGATTTTAATGAAATTTAATAGCGTTCATTGCGGGAGAATTTCCAAAAATCTGATATATAATTTATGTAAGTCCATCCTCCAGGGGCTTCAGAAACTTGATTTCAACAGACAGACAGACAGACGGACGGACAGACAGACAGACAGACAGACAGACGGACATCGCTTAATCGATTCTCCTCCCGATTCTGAGTCGATCGGTATAATTTTTATGGGGTCTACGATCACTAATAAAAAAATTACAAACGGAATCACAAACTTATAATACCCTTTCACCTATTGGTGAAGGGTATAAAAAGGACAGACAGGTAGACGGACGGACATGTAGACGGACGGACAAACAAACAGACGGACGGAGGTCGCGAAATCGATTCTTGTGCCGATTCTGAGTTGATCGGTACAATTTGAATGGCATTCATAATCAGATTTGTGGAGTATATATATCAGATTTTAGAAAATCCCCCCATAAAGAACGATGTCAAATTTCATCACAATCGGTCCATAAACACCTGAGATATCGCTGAAACAATACTTACAAAATGTAAACAAAATTTCTTAGACACGTACTTTGGGCAATTTGCTGTACATCAAATGTAGTGTTATGGCGATATCTCAATTGTTTATAGACCGCTTTTGATAAAATTTAATAACGTGCTTGGTGGGGGAATTTCCTAAAATCTGATATAAAATTTATGTAGGTCCGTACTAAAGGAGGATAGTTTTTCCTATTTCTGCATTTAATTTTTTCAACAAACATTCTCTAACGCGTACTTTGGGCAATTTGCGATACATCAAATTCAGTGTTTTAGCGATATATCAGTTGTTTATGGACCGATTTTGATAAAATTTTACAGAGTGCTTTGGGAAAATATTTCCTACAATCTGATATATAACATATTATCACATGTACACCAGGAGTATCTTTTTTCTCTTGTTATTTAAAAGTGTGTTTCAATCAAAAATTTTTAAATTTTCGTCTAATTTTTGGTATTTTTTCGATATTTTCGGTGTTTATAAACCGATTTTAATGAAATTTAATAGCGTTCATTGCGGGAGAATTTCCAAAAATCTGATATATAATTTATGTAAGTCCATCCTCCAGGGGCTTCAGAAACTTGATTTCAACAGACAGACAGACAGACGGACGGACAGACAGACAGACAGACAGACGGACATCGCTTAATCGATTCTCCTCCCGATTCTGAGTCGATCGGTATAATTTTTATGGGGTCTACGATCACTAATAAAAAAATTACAAACGGAATCACAAACTTATAATACCCTTTCACCTATTGGTGAAGGGTATAAAAAATTACGTTTTTTATAGAAAAATTAAGGTTTCCTATTAAAAAATTAAGTTTTTCTATAAAAAAATAAGTTTTGTATAACAAAAATTAAGTTTTCTTTTTATAGAAAAATTAAATTTGTCTTTGGAAAAATTAAGTTTTTCTATAGACAAATTAAGTATTTCTGTAGAAAAATTAAGTATTTCTGTAAAAAATCAAGTATTTCTGTAAAAAACCAAGTATTTAGGTAGAAAACTTAAGTTTTTTCTTTAGAAAATTAAAATTTAAAAAAAAAAATTCTATAAAAAATAAGTTTTTCTTTAGAAAAATTAAGTATTTTTATTGAAAAACTAAGTTTATTTTATATAAAACGTGAGTTTTTGTATACGAAAATTAAGTTTTGTAAAAAAATTAAGTTATTTAGAAAGAACAAATTTAAGTTTGTTTTATAGATAAATTAAGTTTTTTTCTTTACAAAAATTACGTTTTTTATAGAAAAATTAAGGTTTCCTATTAAAAAATTTAGTTTTTTTTTATAAAAAAATTAAGTTTTGTATAATAAAAATTAAGTTTTTTTTATAGAAAAATTAAATTTGTCTTTGGAAAAATTAATTTGTTCTATGGAAAAATTAAGTATTTCTATAGAAAAATAAAGTTTTTCTGTAGAAAATTAAATTGTTTGTTAAAAAACTTAAGTTTTTTCTTTAGAAAATTAAAAATTTGTAAATATTTTTTTTTCTTTAAAAATTAAGTTTTTCTTTAGAAACATTAAGTATTTTTATTGAAAAACTAAGTTTCTTGTATATAAAAATAAAGTTTTTGTATACGAAAATTAAGTTTTGTAAAAAAATTAAGTTTTTTAGAAGGAAAAAAATTAAGAATGTTTTATAGATAAATTAAGTTTTTCTTTAAAAAAATTACGTTTTTTATAGAAAAATTAAGGTTTCCTATTAAAAAATTAAGTTTTTCTATAAAAAAATAAGTCTTGTATAACAAAAATTAAGTTTTTTTTTTTTTAGAAAAATTAAATTTGTCTTTGGAAAAATTAAGTTTTTCTATAGACAAATTAAGTATTTCTGTAGAAAAATTAAGTATTTCTGTAAAAAATCAAGTATTTATGTAGAAAACTTAAGGTTTTTCTTTAGAAAATTAAAATTAAAAAAAAAAAAATTTTCTATAAAAATAAGTTTTTCTTTAAAAAAATTAAGTATTTTTATTGAAAAACTAAGTTTATATAAAACGTGAGTTTTTGTATACGAAAATTAAGTTTTGTAAAAAAATTAAGTTATTTAGAAAGAAAAAATTTAAGTTTGTTTTATAGATAAATTGAGTTTTTCTTTACAAAAATTACGTTTTTTATAGAAAAATTAAGTTTTCCTATTAAAAAATTAAGTTTTTTTATAAAAAAAATTAAGTTTTGTATAATAAAAATTAAGTTTTTTTTATAGAAAAATTAAATTTGTCTTTGGAAAAATTAAATTTGTCTTTGGAAAAATTAATTTTTTCTATGGAATAATTAAGTATTTCTATAAAAAAATAAAGTTTTTCTGTAGAAAATTAAATTGTTCGTTAAAAAACTTAATTTTTTTCTTTAGAAAATTAAAAATTTGTAAAAATTTTTTTCTTTAAAAATTAAGTTTTTCTTTAGAAACATTAAGTATTTTTATTGAAAAACTAAGTTTATTTAATATAAAAATAAAGTTTTTGTATACGAAAATTAAGTTTTGTAAAAAAATTAAGTTTTTTAGAAAGAAAAAAATTAAGAATGTTTTATAGATAAATTACGTTTTTCTTTACAAAAATTATGGTTTCCTATTAACAAATTAAGTTTTTCTATAAAAAAAATTAAGTTTTGTATAACAAAAATTATGTTTTTTTATAGAAAAATTAAATTTGTCTTTGGAAAAATTAAGTTTTTCTATAGAATAATTAAGCATTTCTGTAGAAAAATTAAGTTTTTCTATAGAAAAATTAAGTTTTTCTATAGAAAAATTAAATTGTTCGTTAAAAAACTTAAGTTTTTTCTTTAGAAAATTAAACATTTTTAAACATTTGTTTCTATAAAAATTAAGTTTTTCTTTAGAAACAATAAGTATTTTTATTGAAAAACTAAGTTCCTTTTATATAAAACTTGAGTTTTTGTATACGAAAATTAAGTTTTGTAAAAAAATTAAGTTATTTAGAAAGAAAAATATTAAGTTTGTTTTATAGATAAATTAGGTTTTTCTTTACAAAAATTACGTTTTTTATAGAAAAATTAAGGTTTCCTTTTATAAAATTAAGTTTGTTTTATAAAAAAATTAAGTTTTGTATAACAAAAATTAAGTTTTTTTATATAGAAAAATTAAATTTGTCTTTGGAAAAATTAATTTGTTCTATGGAAAAATTAAGTATTTCTATAGAAAAATAAAGTTTTTCTGTAGAAAAATTAAATTGTTCGTTAAAAAACTTAAGTTTTTTCTTTAGAAAATTAAAAATTTGTAAAAATTTTTTTTCTTTAAAAATTAAGCTTTTCTTTAGAAACATTAAGTATTTTTATTGAAAAACAAAGTTTCTTTTATATAAAAATAAAGTTTTTGTATACGAAAATTAAGTTTTGTAAAAAAATTAAGTTTTTTAGAAAGAAAAAAATTAAGTTTGTTTTATCGATAAATTAAGTTTTTCTTTACAAAAATTACGGTTTTTATAGAAAAATTACGGTTTCCTATTAAAAAATTAAGTTTTTTTATAAAAAAAATCAAGTTTGTATAATAAAAATTAAGTTTTTTTATAGAAAAATTAAATTTGTCTTTGGAAAAATTAATTTGTTCTATGGAAAAATTAAGCTTTCCTTAGAAAACTTAAGTTTTTTTCTTTAGAAAATTAAACATTTTTAAACATTTGTTTCTATAAAAATTAAGTTTTTCTTTAGAAACAATAAGTATTTTTATTGAAAAACTAAGTTCCTTTTATATAAAACTTGAGTTTTTGTATACGAAAATTAAGTTTTGTAAAAAAATTAAGTTATTTAGAAAGAAAAAAATTAAGTTTGTTTTATAGATAAATTAGGTTTTTCTTTACAAAAATTACGTTTTTTATAGAAAAATTAAGGTTTCCTTTTATAAAATTAAGTTTGTTTTATAAAAAAATTAAGTTTTGTATAACAAAAATTAAGTTTTTTTATATAGAAAAATTAAATTTGTCTTTGGAAAAATTAATTTGTTCTATGGAAAAATTAAGTATTTCTATAGAAAAATAAAGTTTTTCTGTAGAAAAATTAAATTGTTCGTTAAAAAACTTAAGTTTTTTCTTTAGAAAATTAAAAATTTGTAAAAATTTTTTTTCTTTAAAAATTAAGTTTTTCTTTAGAAACATTAAGTATTTTTATTGAAAAACAAAGTTTCTTTTATATAAAAATAAAGTTTTTGTATACGAAAATTAAGTTTTGTAAAAAAATTAAGTTTTTTAGAAAGAAAAAAATTAAGTTTGTTTTATCGATAAATTAAGTTTTTCTTTACAAAAATTACGGTTTTTATAGAAAAATTACGGTTTCCTATTAAAAAATTAAGTTTTTTTATAAAAAAAATCAAGTTTGTATAATAAAAATTAAGTTTTTTTTATAGAAAAATTAAATTTGTCTTTGGAAAAATTAATTTGTTCTATGGAAAAATTAAGTATTTCTATAGAAAAATAAAGTTTTTCTGTAGAAAATTAAATTGTTCGTTAAACAAGTAAGAGTGGTATATTCGGCTTTGCCGAATCTTGGATACCCTTCACCAATGGTGTTCCAAAAGTACTTAATGTAATTCGTAGCAATATTTGGTTATACTAGCATTATATGCAAAGAGTCTTTAAAATTAAGAGTCGGAAAACGAAAACCTTTTCGGTGGCGTCATCATCTAGAATAGTTATGCACCCAAAGGTTAGGTTGGGCAGGTGGCTGATGTCTAGGGAAGCTTCACTTGGGTTCTAAAGTGGTCCCTTTGTGAAAGATAATGATTACTAGACTACAAGTAGAGAATGCATATTTAAGCCAGCCAGTAGCTTCGAAATAAAATAGACACATATTTTACGAACATTTAATAAAGTTCGATAGACCAGATAAACCATGCAGAAAAGATGCTTCAAAATGTAGATGCCCTTAGATTTGCAATAGCACATCGATTTGATAAAGTTTAAGTATTCTGACATGCAACCCAAAAACGCTGTGCCCAGTAAGGGTTGTGCACTTTAATTCGTACGAATTATCCAACTAGTAAAAGTTCTTGATTAGTTATGTAAAACTCTGAAGTTAGCGGACTGATTTAGGTCAAAGCTTTAACAATGATTGTCAATGTATACAAGCCTTAAAATTATAGGGTATACACTCTTAGTTTTAGATACATACGTGAAATATATAGCTTTTGAATGGATGGTTATCAGCTTTGTCGGAAAAGTTTACTTATTAATTTGAAGTTAGTTAATTAATTAAAATGAACACTTCATCAATAATATTTGGGATGTATAGTTCTTTCGATCTGTCCGATGGATGTTTGGAAAGTTTTGCTCTAGTTCTTTGTGCAATTTTAATGTGATTTAATTTATCAGCATTAAATCGATTCCCGGTCGGGTTTATATGGGAGATTTCACTAAATGTGAATAGAGCTCGCCCATTTTCAATATCGAACTTTTCAAGAGACCAGAAATACTTTTGTCAAATGTTGTCCCTCTAGAAAGTTTATTTTAGGCGCTATTGTCCTTAGGCAAATATTGTACAACGTCTTTATACTAAATGTCATCATCGTATCTATTATAATTTGTCATTTATTAGCTACTAAGAGATTGCCTTAGGCGAAGTTATACGGGATCAATTGTCAAACGTGAACGGATTTCTCCCAATTGCAATTAAAAAATTTAAATTTTTGTTGATATGTGAGATACTTACATACATATGTAGGTTTTGAACGGATATCATGTAATTAGCTGCATTTTTGTACTTCCTAGGAAGATTACCTATAATTTGATATATAATACATTCTCAAATGTTATCATAATGTTCAAAAGTCAGACACAAAATTATGATAAATGCAGTGTCTGCTAAAACCAGATTTGTGGAGCTCCTGAATTGTCCCACCCTGAATTTCAACATTGTCGATCAAAACACCATCACTTAAACGCTAAATTATATCTACCACAAATTACAGAATGCATCAGGATTTAGATAATCCCCTGCGAAGGACGCTATTAAACTTCATCAAAATAAACATCTGAGGTATCGACAAAACAGGAGCTCCAAAAACTTGACTACAACAGAAACAAGTAAGAGTGGTATATTCGGCTTTGCCGAATCTTGGATACCCTTCACCAATGGTGCTGCAAAAGTACTTAATGTAATTCCTAGCAAAATTTGGTTATACTAGTATTATATGCAAAGAGTCTTTAAAATTAAGAGTCGGAAAAAGAAAAGCTTTTCGGTGGCGTCATCATCTAGGATAGTTATGCACCCAAAGGTTAGGTTGGGCAGGTGGCTAATGTCTAGGGAAGCTTCACTTGGGTTCTAAAGTGGTCCCTTTGTGAAAGATAATGATTACTAGACTACAAGTAGAGAATACATATTTAAGCCAGCCAGTAGCTTCGAAATAAAATATACACATATTTTACGAACATTTAATAAAGTTCGATAGACCAGATAAACCATGCAGAAAAGATGCTTCAAAATGTAGATGCCCTTACATTTGCAATAGCACATCGATTTGATGAAGTTTAAGTATTCTGGCATGCAACCCAAAAACGCTGTGCCCAGTGAGGGTTGTGCACTTTAATTCGTACGAATTATCCAACTAGTAAAAGTTCTTGATTAGTTATGTAAAACTCTGAAGTTAGCGGACTGATTTAGGTCAAAGCTTTAATAATGATTGTCAATGTATACAAGCCTTAAAATTAAAGGGTATACACTCTTAGTTTTAAATACATACGTGAAATATATAGCTTTTGAATGGATGGTTATCAGCTTTGTCGGAAAAGTTTACTTATTAATTTGAAGTTAGTTAATTAATTAAAATGAACACTTCATCAATAATATTTGGGATGTATAGTTCTTTCGATCTGTCCGATGGATGTTTGGAAAGTTTTGCTCTAGTTCTTTGTGCAATTTTAATGTGATTTAATTTATCAGCATTAGATCGATTTCCGGTCGGGTTTATATGGGAGATTTCACTAAATGTGAATAGAGCTCGCCCATTTTCAATATCGAACTTTTCAAGAGATCAGAAATACTTTTGTCAAATGTTGTCCCTCTAGAAAGTTTATTTTAGGCGCTATTGTCCTGAATATCAATATTGTACAACGTCTTTATACTAAATGTCATCATCGTATCTATTATAATTTGTCATTTATTAGCTACTAAGAGATTGCCTTAGGCGAAGTTATATGGGATCAATTGTCAAACGTGAACGGATTTCTCCCAATTGCAATTAAAAAATTTAAATTTTTGTTGATATGTGAGATACTTACATACATATGTAGGTTTTGAACGGATATCATGTAATTAGCTGCATTTTTGTACTTCCTAGGAAGATTACCTATAATTTGATATATAATACATTCTCAAATGTTATCATAATGTTCAAAAGTCAGACACAAAATTAAGATAAATGCAGTGTGTCTGTCTGCTAAAACCAGATTTGTGGAGCTCCTGAATTGTCCCACCCTGAATTTCAACATTGTCGATCAAAACACCATCGCTTAAACGCTAAATTATATCTACCACAAATTACAGAATGCATCAGGATTAAGATAATCCCCTGCGAAGGACGCTATTAAACTTCATCAAAATAAACATCTGAGATATCGACAAAACAGGAGCTCCAAAAACTTGACTACAACAGAAAAAAGGACAGACAGGTAGACGGACGGACATGTAGACGGACGGACAAACAAACAGACGGACGGACAGACGGACGGAGGTCGCGAAATCGATTCTTGTGCCGATTCTGAGTTGATCGGTACAATTTGAATGGTATTCATAATCAGATTTGTGGAGTATATATATCAGATTTTAGAAAATCCTCCCATAAAGAACGATGTCAAATTTCATCACAATCGGTCCATAAACACCTGAGATATCGCTGAAACAATACTTACAAAATGTAAACAAAATTTCTTAGACACGTACTTTGGGCAATTTGCTGTACATCAAATGTAGTGTTATTGCGATATCTCAATTCTTTACGGACCGCTTTTGATAAAATTTAATAACGTGCTTGGTGGGGGAATTTCCTAAAATCTGATATAAAATTTATGTAGGTCCGTACTAAAGGAGGATAGTTTTTCCTATTTCTGCATTTAATTTTTTCAACAAACATTCTCTAATGTGTACTTTGGGCAATTTGCGATACATCAAATTCAGTGTTTTGGCGATATCTCAGTTGTTTATGGACCGATTTTGATAAAATTTTACAGAGTGGTTTGGGAAAATATTTCCTATAATCTGATATATAACATATTATCACATGTACACCAGGAGTATCTTTTTTCTCTTGTTATTTAAAAGTGTGTTTCAATCAAAAATTTTAAAATTTTCGTCTAATTTTTGGTATTTTTTCGATATTTTCGGTGTTTATAAACCGATTTTAATGAAATTTAATAGCGTTCATTGCGGGAGAATTTCCTAAAATCTGATATATAATTTATGTAAGTCCATCCTCCAGGAGCTTCAGAAACTTGATTTCAACAGACAGACAGACAGACGGACGGACAGACAGACAGACAGACAGACAGACGGACATCGCTTAATCGATTCTCCTCCCGATTCTGAGTCGATCGGTATAATTTTTATGGGGTCTACGATCACTAATAAAAAAATTACAAACGGAATCACAAACTTATAATACCCTTTCACCTATTGGTGAAGGGTATAAAAAGGACAGACAGGTAGACGGACGGACATGTAGACGGACGGACAAACAAACAGACGGACGGACAGACGGACGGAGGTCGCGAAATCGATTCTTGTGCCGATTCTGAGTTGATCGGTACAATTTGAATGGTATTCATAATCAGATTTGTGGAGTATATATATCAGATTTTAGAAAATCCTCCTATAAAGAACGATGTGAAATCACAATCGGTCCATAAACACCTGAGATATCGCTGAAACAATACTTACAAAATGTAAACAAAATTTCTTAGACACGTACTTTGGGCAATTTGCTGTACATCAAATGTAGTGTTATGGCGATATCTCAATTGTTTATAGACCGCTTTTGATAAAATTTAATAACGTGCTTGGTGGGGGAATTTCCTAAAATCTGATATAAAATTTATGTAGGTCCGTACTAAAGGAGGATAGTTTTTCCTATTTCTGCATTTAATTTTTTCAACAAACATTCTCTAATGTATACTTTGGGCAATTTGCGATACATCAAATTCAGTGTTTTGGCGATATCTCAGTTGTTTATGGACCGATTTTGATAAAATTTTACAGAGTGCTTTGGGAAAATATTTCCTACAATCTGATATATAACATATTATCACATGTACACCAGGAGTATCTTTTTTCTCTTGTTATTTAAAAGTGTGTTTCAATCAAAAATTTTCAAATTTTCGTCTAATTTTTGGTATTTTTTTGATATTTTCGGTGTTTATAAACCGATTTTAATGAAATAATAGCGTTCATTGCGGGAGAATTTCCTAAAATCTGATATATAATTTATGTAAGTCCATCCTCCAGGGGCTTCAGAAACTTGATTTCAACAGACAGACAGACAGACGGACGGACAGACAGACAGACAGACAGACAGACGGACATCGCTTAATCGATTCTCCTCCCGATTCTGAGTCGATCGGTATAATTTTTATGGGGTCTACGATCACTAATAAAAAAATTACAAACGGAATCACAAACTTATAATACCCTTTCACCTATTGGTGAAGGGTATAAAAATCAAAATGAATTCAATGTAATTATGAACATACCTTGTAAGCAAAATTGATAAGTTTATGTGTGTTAATTATTGTAAATTTTTTAATAAGAAAGAATTCGCCTTAAAAGTTTTAATGGTTGAGAAAAGTAGTAGTTTCAGTGTAAAAGGTAGGTTTAATTGAAACTGTTTAACACTGTGAAACAATTTATAACATTGAACATATTAAATTCAATTATTTTCTGTAATGTAGTACTATTTGGTGAAGGGTATTTAGTTTATTTTTTTTAACTTTTTTTATTCATTGTTTTAATATAATTCATACAAAGATAAATAAAATTTTGATGTACATATACATATATATGTATGTATGTATAATTCATATTTCTTCTTAAAAATAATAATATTATAACATTTTAAGAAAATAAGAGTAATGACAAAAACAACAAATATCAATTTATTTGTACATATATATGTATGTCAGAAGGTAAAGAGCGCATTTAAATTAGACCTTAATTAATAATTTTTGGCAAGCATTATATAACAACCTCTTAATTAAATTACTTAAAAGATTTAGAATTATAAAATAGATACTAGATCCATATAAGAGAACTCTTCTGTTAATCTCCTATTTCGCAGAATTTACTGTCATGTTAAAATCTTTATATTAAAAGTTTTTGATCTGTCGATGAGTCTACATTTGAGGGTTTAATGTTATCCTATCAAAATTATTGTAATGACAATAAACCATACTTGTATTTAGGCACTTTGAAATTAAAATAATACAAAAACTTTTAAACTTAAAATTGTTAATCTTCAATATATTTAAGGTAATAAATTTAATTCAAGAATATCGAGACATAGATGCAAAAAAAGCTTAAGTGCAATATTAAAAACGTTAAACTTTTGACTGTAAGTTTCATTTAGTCTAACAAATGTTATTAAACTAACTTAATTTCCATATCGGCGATATATCAGTTGTTTATGTAATTAAACTTTTTTTTGCCGTCACTATAAAGTACTACTATGGGTTTTGTTACTTTTAATTTACTTTGTTTAATTTGCTTTTAATTCTGTAACCACTAAATTGTTAGTATGTTGTAGAAAATTAGAACGTCAATATACAAGAATCAATGCTTTTTGCAAATTAGTAAATTAAGTTTTCAGTGTTTGCATTGTTTTTTCATTGTTCTTTATCCACTTTAATTTCACTGATCATAAAAGAATTGTGCAGTGCAATATCTTTATATTATAGAGACTTTGCTTAAACTGTTTTTGATACAAAATAGTAATGGTACTTGGTAAGTTAGCTTTATTTGGGGTTATGGCACGATATTATTAAAAAAATAAAATAAAAAAAAAATCCCTGTCAGAGATCGAACCCGGGCCCTTCGACCCTAAGGTCGCCACTTTACCAAGTACTCTATATCCCTCGCACTTTATTAAGTGTTAATCTAATATAAAAAAAAAATAAAATTATGGCTTTATAAATCTTTATATTAGAAGTTTTGATAAGTTTAAATTAATTAGTTTAATTTAATACTTAGAGAATTTTATCAAAAAAAAAAAAAAAAATTGCCGGTCAAAGACCGAACCGCTGACCCAGTGACTCCAAGCTTCTCTCTCTACCGACTAGCCTATAAAGCTGGTTTCACAGGCGTAATTTTATATTGCATTAGAATATGCATTTAAGATAATAAAAATATAATAATATTGAATCATTTAAATATACATATGTACATACATATCTGAGTATGTAACAGTGCACTCTGTAGGATCTTAGCGTTTACACAATCTTTTAATCTTAAATAAGTTTAAGTTAA
The DNA here is from genome assembly GCA_933228675.1 of Stomorhina lunata. Classification (NCBI taxonomy): domain Eukaryota; kingdom Metazoa; phylum Arthropoda; class Insecta; order Diptera; family Rhiniidae; genus Stomorhina; species Stomorhina lunata. The sequence continues at coordinate 74,369,238 of OW121744.1, forward strand.
TTAGTTTAATTTTTTTTGTTCTCACAGAGAATATTAAAAAAAAAAATTAAAATTAAAAAAAATTCCTCGGCCTGTAATCGAACCGTGGCCTACCGTCTTGAAGGTCTCGTTTCCACCGGCTAGTCTATAACGCTCACCGACGATTAAATTTAAATATAATATGTAATATAAAATTTAAGCTTTATATGCATAATTTTATATTGCATAAGAATAACATAATAGTTATAATGACGCATTTTATTATACATATGTATGAGATATGTATATAGATTTTGAGTTCATATCATGGTCATATGTTTTAAGATGTATTATCTTAGAATTGTCATGTAATTGTAATTCCCTGAAAGAGCAAAGCTCGTGAATTTTTCTTTTTTTTTTTCTTTTGTTATTTTGGGCATAGATTTTTTTTATTTTGGGTATTTATAGACCGATTTTGATGAAATTTAATAGCGTTCATTGCGGGAGAATTTCCTAAAATCTGATATATAATCTATGTAGGTCCATCCTCCAGGGGCTTCAGAAACTTGATTTCAACAGACAGACGGACGGAGAGACAGACAGACGAGCATCGCTTAATCGATTCTCCTCCCGATTCTGAGTCGATCGGTATAATTTTTATGGGGTCTACGATCACTAATAAAAAAATTACAAACGGAATCACAAACTTATAATACCCTTTCACCTATTGGTGAAGGGTATAAAAAGGACGGACGGACAGACAGACAGGTGGACGGACGGACGGACGGACAAACAGACGGACGGACGGACGGACTTCGCGAAATCGATTCTCCTGCCGATTCTGAGTCGATCGGTACAATTTGAATGGTATTCATAATCAGATTTGTGAAGTTTATATATCAGATTTTAGGAAATCCTCCCACAAAGAACGCTGTCAAATTTCATCACAATCGGTCCATAAACACCTGAGATATCGCTGAAACAATACTTACAAAATGTAAACAAAATTTCTTAGACACGTACTTTGGGCAATTTGCTGTACATCACAAGTAGTGTTTTGGCGATATCTCAGTTGTTTATGGACCGCTTTTGATAAAATTTAATAATGTGCTTGGCGGGGGAATTTCCTAAAATCTGATATAAAATTTATGTATGTTCGTGCTCCAGGAGGATGGTTTTTCCTATTTCTGCATTTCATTTTTTCAACAAACATTCTCTAACGCGTACTTTGGGCAATTTGCGATACATCAAATTTAGTGTTTTGGCGGTATCTCAGTTGTTTATGGACCGATTTTGATAAAATTTTACAGAGTGCTTTGGGGCACCATTTTCTACAATCTGATATATAATATATTATCACATGCACACAAGGAGTATCTTTTTTCTCTTGTTATTTAAAAGTGTGTTTCAATCAAAAATTTTAAAATTTTCGTCTAATTTTTGGTATTTTTTCGATATTTTCGGTGTTTATGAACCGATTTTAATGAAATTTAATAGCGTTCATTGCGGGAGAATTTCCTAAAATCTGGTATATAATTTACGTAGGTCCATCCTCCAGGGACTTCAGAAACTTGATTTCAACAGACAGACAGACAGACGGACGGACAGACAGACAGACAGACAGACAGACGGACATCGCTTAATCGATTCTCCTCCCGATTCTGAGTCGATCGGTATAATTTTTATGGGGTCTACGATCACTAATAAAAAAATTACAAACGGAATCACAAACTTATAATACCCTTTCACCTATTGGTGAAGGGTATAAAAACTTAATTTTTTTCTTTAGAAAATTAAAAATTTGTAAAAATTTTTTTCTTTAAAAATTAAGTTTTTCTTTAGAAACATTAAGTATTTTTATTGAAAAACTAAGTTTATTTTATATAAAAATAAAGTTTTTGTATACGAATATTAAGTTTTGTAAAAATATTAAGTTTTTTAGAAAAAAAAAATTAAGAATGTTTTATAGATAAATTAAGTTTTTCTTTAAAAAAATTACGTTTTTTATAGAAAAATTAAGGTTTCCTATTAAAAAATTAAGTTTTTCTATAAAAAAATAAGTTTTGTATAACAAAAATTAAGTTTTCTTTTTATAGAAAAATTAAATTTGTCTTTGGAAAAATTAAGTTTTTCTATAGACAAATTAAGTATTTCTGTAGAAAAATTAAGTATTTCTGTAAAAAATCAAGTATTTCTGTAAAAAACCAAGTATTTAGGTAGAAAACTTAAGTTTTTTCTTTAGAAAATTAAAATTTAAAAAAAAAAATTCTATAAAAAATAAGTTTTTCTTTAGAAAAATTAAGTATTTTTATTGAAAAACTAAGTTTATTTTATATAAAACGTGAGTTTTTGTATACGAAAATTAAGTTTTGTAAAAAAATTAAGTTATTTAGAAAGAACAAATTTAAGTTTGTTTTATAGATAAATTAAGTTTTTCTTTACAAAAATTACGTTTTTTATAGAAAAATTAAGGTTTCCTATTAAAAAATTTAGTTTTTTTTTATAAAAAAATTAAGTTTTGTATAATAAAAATTAAGTTTTTTTTATAGAAAAATTAAATTTGTCTTTGGAAAAATTAATTTGTTCTATGGAAAAATTAAGTATTTCTATAGAAAAATAAAGTTTTTCTGTAGAAAATTAAATTGTTTGTTAAAAAACTTAAGTTTTTTCTTTAGAAAATTAAAAATTTGTAAATATTTTTTTTTCTTTAAAAATTAAGTTTTTCTTTAGAAACATTAAGTATTTTTATTGAAAAACTAAGTTTCTTGTATATAAAAATAAAGTTTTTGTATACGAAAATTAAGTTTTGTAAAAAAATTAAGTTTTTTAGAAGGAAAAAAATTAAGAATGTTTTATAGATAAATTAAGTTTTTCTTTAAAAAAATTACGTTTTTTATAGAAAAATTAAGGTTTCCTATTAAAAAATTAAGTTTTTCTATAAAAAAATAAGTCTTGTATAACAAAAATTAAGTTTTTTTTTTTTTAGAAAAATTAAATTTGTCTTTGGAAAAATTAAGTTTTTCTATAGACAAATTAAGTATTTCTGTAGAAAAATTAAGTATTTCTGTAAAAAATCAAGTATTTATGTAGAAAACTTAAGGTTTTTCTTTAGAAAATTAAAATTAAAAAAAAAAAATTTTCTATAAAAATAAGTTTTTCTTTAAAAAAATTAAGTATTTTTATTGAAAAACTAAGTTTATATAAAACGTGAGTTTTTGTATACGAAAATTAAGTTTTGTAAAAAAATTAAGTTATTTAGAAAGAAAAAATTTAAGTTTGTTTTATAGATAAATTGAGTTTTTCTTTACAAAAATTACGTTTTTTATAGAAAAATTAAGTTTTCCTATTAAAAAATTAAGTTTTTTTATAAAAAAAATTAAGTTTTGTATAATAAAAATTAAGTTTTTTTTATAGAAAAATTAAATTTGTCTTTGGAAAAATTAAATTTGTCTTTGGAAAAATTAATTTTTTCTATGGAATAATTAAGTATTTCTATAAAAAAATAAAGTTTTTCTGTAGAAAATTAAATTGTTCGTTAAAAAACTTAATTTTTTTCTTTAGAAAATTAAAAATTTGTAAAAATTTTTTTCTTTAAAAATTAAGTTTTTCTTTAGAAACATTAAGTATTTTTATTGAAAAACTAAGTTTATTTAATATAAAAATAAAGTTTTTGTATACGAAAATTAAGTTTTGTAAAAAAATTAAGTTTTTTAGAAAGAAAAAAATTAAGAATGTTTTATAGATAAATTACGTTTTTCTTTACAAAAATTATGGTTTCCTATTAACAAATTAAGTTTTTCTATAAAAAAAATTAAGTTTTGTATAACAAAAATTATGTTTTTTTATAGAAAAATTAAATTTGTCTTTGGAAAAATTAAGTTTTTCTATAGAATAATTAAGCATTTCTGTAGAAAAATTAAGTTTTTCTATAGAAAAATTAAGTTTTTCTATAGAAAAATTAAATTGTTCGTTAAAAAACTTAAGTTTTTTCTTTAGAAAATTAAACATTTTTAAACATTTGTTTCTATAAAAATTAAGTTTTTCTTTAGAAACAATAAGTATTTTTATTGAAAAACTAAGTTTATTTTATATAAAAATAAAGTTTTTGTATACGAAAATTAAGTTTTGTAAAAAAATTAAGTTTTTTAGAAAAAAAAATTAAGAATGTTTTATAGATAAATTAAGTTTTTCTTTAAAAAAAATACGTTTTTTATAGAAAAATTAAGGTTTCCTATTAAAAAATTAAGTTTTTCTATAAAAAAATAAGTTTTGTATAACAAAAATTAAGTTTTCTTTTTATAGAAAAATTAAATTTGTCTTTGGAAAAATTAAGTTTTTCTATAGACAAATTAAGTATTTCTGTAGAAAAATTAAGTATTTCTGTAAAAAATCAAGTATTTCTGTAAAAAACCAAGTATTTATGTAGAAAACTTAAGTTTTTTCTTTAGAAAATTAAAATTTAAAAAAAAAAAATTTCTATAAAAAATAAGTTTTTCTTTAGAAAAATTAAGTATTTTTATTGAAAAACTAAGTTTATTTTATATAAAACGTGAGTTTTTGTATACGAAAATTAAGTTTTGTAAAAAAATTAAGTTATTTAGAAAGAACAAATTTAAGTTTGTTTTATAGATAAATTAAGTTTTTCTTTACAAAAATTACGTTTTTTATAGAAAAATTAAGGTTTCCTATTAAAAAATTAAGTTTTTTTTTTTATAAAAAAATTAAGTTTTGTATAATAAAAATTAAGTTTTTTTTTATAGAAAAATTAAATTTGTCTTTGGAAAAATTAATTTGTTCTATGGAAAAATTAAGTATTTCTATAGAAAAATAAAGTTTTTCTGTAGAAAATTAAATTGTTTGTTAAAAAACTTAAGTTTTTTCTTTAGAAAATTAAAAATTTGTAAAAATTTTTTTTCTTTAAAAATTAAGTTTTTCTTTAGAAACATTAAGTATTTTTATTGAAAAACTAAGTTTCTTGTATATAAAAATAAAGTTTTTGTATACGAAAATTAAGTTTTGTAAAAAAATTAAGTTTTTTAGAAGGAAAAAAATTAAGAATGTTTTATAGATAAATTAAGTTTTTCTTTAAAAAAATTACGTTTTTTATAGAAAAATTAAGGTTTCCTATTAAAAAATTAAGTTTTTCTATAAAAAAATAAGTCTTGTATAACAAAAATTAAGTTTTTTTTTTTATAGAAAAATTAAATTTGTCTTTGGAAAAATTAAGTTTTTCTATAGACAAATTAAGTATTTCTGTAGAAAAATTAAGTATTTCTGTAAAAAATCAAGTATTTATGTAGAAAACTTAAGGTTTTTCTTTAGAAAATTAAAATTAAAAAAAAAAAAAAATTTCTATAAAAATAAGTTTTTCTTTAAAAAAATTAAGTATTTTTATTAAAAAACTAAGTTTATTTTATATAAAACGTGAGTTTTTGTATACGAAAATTAAGTTTTGTAAAAAAATTAAGTTATTTAGAAAGAAAAAATTTAAGTTTGTTTTATAGATAAATTGAGTTTTTCTTTACAAAAATTACGTTTTTTATAGAAAAATTAAGTTTTCCTATTAAAAAATTAAGTTTTTTTATAAAAAAAATTAAGTTTTGTATAATAGAAATTAAGTTTTTTTTATAGAAAAATTAAATTTGTCTTTGGAAAAATTAAATTTGTCTTTGGAAAAATTAATTTGTTCTATGGAAAAATTAAGTATTTCTATAGAAATATAAAGTTTTTCTGTAGAAAATTAAATTGTTCGTTAAAAAACTTAAGTTTTTTCTTTAGAAAATTAAAAATTTGTAAAAATTTTTTTCTTTAAAAATTAAGTTTTTCTTTAGAAACATTAAGTATTTTTATTGAAAAACTAAGTTTATTTAATATAAAAATAAAGTTTTTGTATACGAAAATTAAGTTTTGTAAAAAAATTAAGTTTTTTAGAAAGAAAAAAATTAAGAATGTTTTATAGATAAATTACGTTTTTCTTTACAAAAATTATGGTTTCCTATTAACAAATTAAGTTTTTCTATAAAAAAAATTAAGTTTTGTATAACAAAAATAATTTTTTTTTTTTATAGAAAAATTAAATTTGTCTTTGGAAAAATTAAGTTTTTCTATAGAATAATTAAGCATTTCTGTAGAAAAATTAAGTTTTTCTATAGAAAAATTAAGTTTTTCTATAGAAAAATTAAGCTTTCCTTAGAAAACTTAAGTTTTTTTCTTTAGAAAATTAAACATTTTTAAACATTTGTTTCTATAAAAATTAAGTTTTTCGTTAGAAACAATAAGTATTTTTATTGAAAAACTAAGTTCCTTTTATATAAAACTTGAGTTTTTGTATACGAAAATTAAGTTTTGTAAAAAAAATTAAGTTATTTAGAAAGAAAAAAATTAAGTTTGTTTTATAGATAAATTAGGTTTTTCTTTACAAAAATTACGTTTTTATACCCTTCACCAATAGGTGAAAGGGTATTATAAGTTTGTGATTCCGTTTGTAATTTTTTTATTAGTGATCGTAGACCCCATAAAAATTATACCGATCGACTCAGAATCGGGAGGAGAATCGATTAAGCGATGTCCGTCTGTCTGTCTGTCTGTCTGTCTGTCCGTCCGTCTGTCTGTCTGTCTGTTGAAATCAAGTTTCTGAAGCCCCTGGAGGATGGACTTACATAAATTATATATCAGATTTTAGGAAATTCTCCCGCAATGAACGCTATTAAATTTCATTAAAATCGGTTTATAAACACCGAAAATATAGAAAAAATACCAAAAATTAGACGAAAATTTTAAAATTTTTGATTGAAACACACTTTTAAATAACAAGAGAAAAAAGATACTCCTGGTGTACATGTGATAATATGTTATATATCAGATTGTAGGAAATAGTTTCCCAAAGCACTCTGTAAAATTTGATCAAAATCGGTCCATATACAACTGAGATATCGCCAAAACAATGAATTTGATGTATCGCAAATTGCCCAAAGTTCGCATTAGAGAATGTTTGTTGAAAAAATGAAATGCAGAAATAGGAAAAACCATCCTCCTTTAGCACGGACCTACATAAATTTTATATCAGATTTTGGGATATTCCCCCGCCAAGCACGTTATTAAATTTTATCAAAAGCGGTCCATAATCAATTGAGATATCGCCATAACACTACATTTGATGTACAGCAAATTGCCCAAAGTACGTGTCTAAGAAATTTTGTTTACATTTGGTAAGTATTGTTTCAGCGATATCTCAGGTGTTTATGGACCGATTGTGATGAAATTTGACATCGTTCTTTGTGTGAGGATTTTCTAAATCTGATATATAAACTCCAGAAATCTGATTACGAATACCATTCAAATTGTACCGATCAACTCAGAATCGTCAGGAGTATCGATTTCGCAACCTCTGTCCGTCCGTCCGTCTGTATGTCTGTCTGTCCGTCTGTTTGTTTGTCCGTCCGTCCGTCTGTTTGTTTGTCCGTCCGTCCGTCTGTTTTTTTGTCCGTCCGTCTACCTGTCTGTAATTTTTATACCCTTCACCAATAGGTGAAAGGGTATTATAAGTTTGTGATTCCGTTTGTAATTTTTTTATTAGTGATCGTAGACCCCATAAAAATTATACCGATCGACTCAGAATCGGGAGGAGAATCGATTAAGCGATGTCCGTCTGTCTGTCTGTCTGTCTGTCTGTCCGTCCGTCTGTCTGTCTGTCTGTTGAAATCAAGTTTCTGAAGCCCCTGGAGGATGGACTTACATAAATTATATATCAGATTTTAGGAAATTCTCCCGCAATGAACGCTATTAAATTTCATTAAAATCGGTTTATAAACACCGAAAATATAGAAAAAATACCAAAAATTAGACGAAAATTTTAAAATTTTTGATTGAAACACACTTTTAAATAACAAGAGAAAAAAGATACTCCTGGTGTACATGTGATAATATGTTATATATCAGATTGTAGGAAATAGTTTCCCAAAGCACTCTGTAAAATTTGATCAAAATCGGTCCATATACAACTGAGATATCGCCAAAACAATGAATTTGATGTATCGCAAATTGCCCAAAGTTCGCATTAGAGAATGTTTGTTGAAAAAATGAAATGCAGAAATAGGAAAAACCATCCTCCTTTAGCACGGACCTACATAAATTTTATATCAGATTTTGGGATATTCCCCCGCCAAGCACGTTATTAAATTTTATCAAAAGCGGTCCATAATCAATTGAGATATCGCCATAACACTACATTTGATGTACAGCAAATTGCCCAAAGTACGTGTCTAAGAAATTTTGTTTACATTTGGTAAGTATTGTTTCAGCGATATCTCAGGTGTTTATGGACCGATTGTGATGAAATTTGACATCGTTCTTTGTGTGAGGATTTTCTAAATCTGATATATAAACTCCAGAAATCTGATTACGAATACCATTCAAATTGTACCGATCAACTCAGAATCGTCAGGAGTATCGATTTCGCAACCTCTGTCCGTCCGTCCGTCTGTATGTCTGTCTGTCCGTCTGTTTGTTTGTCCGTCCGTCCGTCTGTTTGTTTGTCCGTCCGTCCGTCTGTTTTTTTGTCCGTCCGTCTACCTGTCTGTAATTTTTTCTGTTGTAGTCAAGTTTTTGGAGCTCCTGTTTTGTCGATATCTCAGGTGTTTATTTTGATGAAATTTAATAGCGTCCTTCGCAGGGGATTACCTAAATCCTGATGCATTCGGTAATTTGTGGTAGATATAATTTAGCGTGTTTTGATCGACAATGATAAAATTCAGGGTGGGACAATATCCTAAAATTTTGTGTAAAATCCAGGAGCTCCACAAATCTGATTTTAGCAGACAGACACTCTGCATTAATCTTAATTTTGTGTCTGACTTTTGAACATTATGATAACATTTGAGAATGTATTATATATCAAATTATAGGTGATCTTCCTAGGAAGTACAAAAATGCAGCTAACTACATGATATCCGTTCAAAACCTACATATGTATGTAAGTATCTCACATATCAACGAAAATTTAAATTTTTTAATTGCAATTGGGAGAAATCCGTTCACGTTTGACAATTGTTCCCGTATAACTTCGCCTAAGATACGATGATGACATTTAGTATAAAGACGTTGTACAATATTAATATTCAGGGCCATAGCGCCTAAAATAAACTTCCTAGAGGGACAACATTTGACAAAAGTATTTCTGATCTCTTGAAAAGTTCGATATTGAAAATGGGAGAGCTCTATTCACATTTAGTGAAATCTCCCATATAACCCCGACCGGGAATCGATTTAATGCTGATAAATTAAATCACATTAAAATTGCACAAGGACTTGAGCAAAACTTTCCAAACATCCATCGGACAGATCGAAAGAACAATACATCCCAAATATTATTGATGAAGTGTTCATTTTAATTAATTAACTAACTTCAGATTAATAAGTAAATCTTTAATAACTTTTCCGACAAAGCTGATATCCATTCATTCAAAAGCTATATATTTCACGTATGTATCTAAAACTAAGATTGTATACCCTATAATTTTAAGGCTTATCATTGTTAAAGCTTTGACCTAAATCAGTCCGCTAACTTCAGAGTTTTACATAACTAATCAAGAACTTAAACTGGTGGGATAATTCGTACGAATTAAAGTGCACAACCCTCACTGGGCACTGTGTTTTTGGGTTGCATGCCAGAATACTTAAACTTCATCAAATCGATGTGCTATTGCAAATGTAAGGGCATCTACATTTTGAAGCATATTTTCTGCATGGTTTATCTGGTCTATCGAACTTTATTAAGTGTTCGTAAAATATGTGTCTATTTTAATTCGAAGCTTAAATATGCATTCTCTACTTGTAGTCTAGTAATCATTATCTTTCACAAAGGGACCACTTTAGAACCCAAGTGAAGCTTCCCTAGACATCAGCCACCTGCCAAACCTAACCTTTGGGTGCATAACTATTTTAGATGATGACGCCACCGAAAAGCTTTTCTTTTTCCGACTCTTAATTTTAAAGACTCTTTGCATATAATACTAGTATAATCAAATTTTGCTAGGAATTACATTAAGTACTTTTGCAACACCATTGGTGAAGGGTATCCAAGATTCGGCAAAGCCGAATATACCACTCTTACTTGTTTATAGAAAAATTAAGGTTTCCTTTTATAAAATTAAGTTTGTTTTATAAAAAAATTAAGTTTTGTATAACAAAAATTAAGTTTTTTTATATAGAAAAATTAAATTTGTCTTTGGAAAAATTAATTTGTTCTATGGAAAAATTAAGTATTTCTATAGAAAAATAAAGTTTTTCTGTAGAAAAATTAAATTGTTCGTTAAAAAACTTAAGTTTTTTCTTTAGAAAATTAAAAATTTGTAAAAATTTTTTTTCTTTAAAAATTAAGTTTTTCTTTAGAAACATTAAGTATTTTTATACCCTTCACCAATAGGTGAAAGGGTATTATAAGTTTGTGATTCCGTTTGTAATTTTTTTATTAGTGATCGTAGACCCCATAAAAATTATACCGATCGACTCAGAATCGGGAGGAGAATCGATTAAGCGATGTCCGTCTGTCTGTCTGTCTGTCTGTCTGTCCGTCCGTCTGTCTGTCTGTCTGTTGAAATCAAGTTTCTGAAGCCCCTGGAGGATGGACTTACATAAATTATATATTAGATTTTAGGAAATTCTCCCGCAATGAACGCTATTAAATTTCATTAAAATCGGTTTATAAACACCGAAAATATCGAAAAAATACCAAAAATTAGACGAAAATTTTAAAATTTTTGATTGAAACACACTTTTAAATAACAAGAGAAAAAAGATACTCCTGGTGTACATGTGATAATATATTATATATCAGATTGTAGGAAATAGTTTCCCAAAACACTCTGTAAAATTTTATCAAAATCGGTCCATAAACAACTGAGATATCGCCAAAACATTGAATTTGATGTATCGCAAATTGCCCAAAGTTCGCATTAGAGAATGTTTGTTGAAAAAATGAAATGCAGAAATAGGAAAAACCATCCTCCTTTAGTACGGACCTACATAAATTTTATATCAGATTTTAGGAAATTCCCCCGCCAAGCACGTTATTAAATTTTATCAAAAGCGGTCCGTAAACAATTGAGATATCGCAATAACACTACATTTGATGTACAGCAAATTGCTCAGAGTACGTGTCTAAGAAATTTTGTTTACATTTCGTAAGTATTGTTTCAGCGATATCTCAGGTGTTTATGGACCGATTGTGATGAAATTTGACATCGTTCTTTGTGTGAGGATTTTCTAAAATCTATACTCCACAAATCTGATTACGAATACCATTCAAACTGTACCGATCAACTTTGAATCGGCAGGAGAATCGATTTCGCGACCTCCGTCCGTCCGTCCGCCCGTCTGTTTTTTTGTCCGTCCGTCTACCTGTATGTAATTTTTTCTGTTGTAGTCAAGTTTTTGGAGCTCCTGTTTTGTCGATATCTCAGGTGTTTATTTTGATGAAATTAAATAGCGTCCTTCGCAGGGGATTACCTAAATCCTGATGCATTCGGTAATTTGTGGTAGATATAATTTAGCGTTTAAGCGATGGTGTTTTGATCGACAATGATAAAATTCAGGGTGGGACAATATCCTAAAATTTTGTGTAAGATCCAGGAGCTCCACAAATCTGATTTTAGCAGACAGACACTCTGCATTAATCTTAATTTTGTGTCTGACTTTTGAACATTATGATAACATTTGAGAATGTATTATATATCAAATTATAGGTAATCTTCCTAGGAAGTACAAAAATGCAATGATATCCGTTCAAAACCTACATATGTATGTAAGTATCTCACATATCAACGACAATTTAAATTTTTTAAATGCAATTGGGAGAAATCCATTCACGTTTGACAATTGATCCCGTATAACTTCGGCTAAGATACGATGATGACATTTAGTATAAAGACGTTGTACAATATTGATATTCAGGGCGATAGCGTCTAAAATAAACTTTTTAGAGGGACAACATTTGACAAAAGTATTTCTGATCTCTTGAAAAGTTCGATATTGAAAATGGGGGAGCTCTATTCACATTTAGTGAAATCTCCCATATAACCCCGACCGGGAATCGATTTAATGCTGATAAATTAAATCACATTAAAATTGCACAAGGAACTAGAGCAAAACTTTCCAAACATCCATCGGACAGATCGAAAGAACAATACATCCCAAATATTATTGATGAAGTGTTCATTTTAATTAATTAACTAACTTCAGATTAATAAGTAAATCTTTAATAACTTTTCCGACAAAGCTGATATCCATCCATTCAAAAGCTATATATTTCACGTATGTATCTAAAACTAAGAGTGTATACCCTATAATTTTAAGGCTTATCATTGTTAAAGCTTTGACCTAAATCAGTCCGCTAACTTCAGAGTTTTACATAACTAATCAAGAACTTTTACTGGTGGGATAATTCGTACGAATTAAAGTGCACAACCCTCACTGGGCACAGTGTTTTTGGGTTGCATGCCAGAATACTTAAACTTCATCAAATCGATGTGCTATTGCAAATGTAAGGGCATCTACATTTTGAAGCATCTTTTCTGCATGGTTTATCTGGTCTATCGAACTTTATTAAATGTTCGTAAAATATGTGTATATTTTATTTCGAAGCTACTGGCTGGCTTAAATATGTATTCTCTACTTGTAGTCTAGTAATCATTATCTTTCACAAAGGGACCACTTTAGAACCCAAGTGAAGCTTCCCTAGACATCAGCCACCTGCCCAACCTAACCTTTGGGTGCATAACTATCCTAGATGATGACGCCACCGAAAAGCTTTTCTTTTTCCGACTCTTAATTTTAAAGACTCTTTGCATATAATACTAGTATAACCAAATTTTGCTAGGAATTACATTAAGTACTTTTGCAGCACCATTGGTGAAGGGTATCCAAGATTCGGCAAAGCCGAATATACCACTCTTACTTGTTATACCCTTCACCAATAGGTGAAAGGGTATTATAAGTTTGTGATTCCGTTTGTAATTTTTTTATTAGTGATCGTAGACCCCATAAAAATTATACCGATCGACTCAGAATCGGGAGGAGAATCGATTAAGCGATGTCCGTCTGTCTGTCTGTCTGTCTGTCTGTCCGTCCGTCTGTCTGTCTGTCTGTTGAAATCAAGTTTCTGAAGCCCCTGGAGGATGGACTTACATAAATTATATATTAGATTTTAGGAAATTCTCCCGCAATGAACGCTATTAAATTTCATTAAAATCGGTTTATAAACACCGAAAATATCGAAAAAATACCAAAAATTAGACGAAAATTTTAAAATTTTTGATTGAAACACACTTTTAAATAACAAGAGAAAAAAGATACTCCTGGTGTACATGTGATAATATATTATATATCAGATTGTAGGAAATAGTTTCCCAAAACACTCTGTAAAATTTTATCAAAATCGGTCCATAAACAACTGAGATATCGCCAAAACATTGAATTTGATGTATCGCAAATTGCCCAAAGTTCGCATTAGAGAATGTTTGTTGAAAAAATGAAATGCAGAAATAGGAAAAACCATCCTCCTTTAGTACGGACCTACATAAATTTTATATCAGATTTTAGGAAATTCCCCCGCCAAGCACGTTATTAAATTTTATCAAAAGCGGTCCGTAAACAATTGAGATATCGCAATAACACTACATTTGATGTACAGCAAATTGCTCAGAGTACGTGTCTAAGAAATTTTGTTTACATTTCGTAAGTATTGTTTCAGCGATATCTCAGGTGTTTATGGACCGATTGTGATGAAATTTGACATCGTTCTTTGTGTGAGGATTTTCTAAAATCTATACTCCACAAATCTGATTACGAATACCATTCAAACTGTACCGATCAACTTTGAATCGGCAGGAGAATCGATTTCGCGACCTCCGTCCGTCCGTCCGCCCGTCTGTTTTTTTGTCCGTCCGTCTACCTGTATGTAATTTTTTCTGTTGTAGTCAAGTTTTTGGAGCTCCTGTTTTGTCGATATCTCAGGTGTTTATTTTGATGAAATTAAATAGCGTCCTTCGCAGGGGATTACCTAAATCCTGATGCATTCGGTAATTTGTGGTAGATATAATTTAGCGTTTAAGCGATGGTGTTTTGATCGACAATGATAAAATTCAGGGTGGGACAATATCCTAAAATTTTGTGTAAGATCCAGGAGCTCCACAAATCTGATTTTAGCAGACAGACACTCTGCATTAATCTTAATTTTGTGTCTGACTTTTGAACATTATGATAACATTTGAGAATGTATTATATATCAAATTATAGGTAATCTTCCTAGGAAGTACAAAAATGCAATGATATCCGTTCAAAACCTACATATGTATGTAAGTATCTCACATATCAACGACAATTTAAATTTTTTAAATGCAATTGGGAGAAATCCATTCACGTTTGACAATTGATCCCGTATAACTTCGGCTAAGATACGATGATGACATTTAGTATAAAGACGTTGTACAATATTGATATTCAGGGCGATAGCGTCTAAAATAAACTTTTTAGAGGGACAACATTTGACAAAAGTATTTCTGATCTCTTGAAAAGTTCGATATTGAAAATGGGGGAGCTCTATTCACATTTAGTGAAATCTCCCATATAACCCCGACCGGGAATCGATTTAATGCTGATAAATTAAATCACATTAAAATTGCACAAGGAACTAGAGCAAAACTTTCCAAACATCCATCGGACAGATCGAAAGAACAATACATCCCAAATATTATTGATGAAGTGTTCATTTTAATTAATTAACTAACTTCAGATTAATAAGTAAATCTTTAATAACTTTTCCGACAAAGCTGATATCCATCCATTCAAAAGCTATATATTTCACGTATGTATCTAAAACTAAGAGTGTATACCCTATAATTTTAAGGCTTATCATTGTTAAAGCTTTGACCTAAATCAGTCCGCTAACTTCAGAGTTTTACATAACTAATCAAGAACTTTTACTGGTGGGATAATTCGTACGAATTAAAGTGCACAACCCTCACTGGGCACAGTGTTTTTGGGTTGCATGCCAGAATACTTAAACTTCATCAAATCGATGTGCTATTGCAAATGTAAGGGCATCTACATTTTGAAGCATCTTTTCTGCATGGTTTATCTGGTCTATCGAACTTTATTAAATGTTCGTAAAATATGTGTATATTTTATTTCGAAGCTACTGGCTGGCTTAAATATGTATTCTCTACTTGTAGTCTAGTAATCATTATCTTTCACAAAGGGACCACTTTAGAACCCAAGTGAAGCTTCCCTAGACATCAGCCACCTGCCCAACCTAACCTTTGGGTGCATAACTATCCTAGATGATGACGCCACCGAAAAGCTTTTCTTTTTCCGACTCTTAATTTTAAAGACTCTTTGCATATAATACTAGTATAACCAAATTTTGCTAGGAATTACATTAAGTACTTTTGCAGCACCATTGGTGAAGGGTATCCAAGATTCGGCAAAGCCGAATATACCACTCTTACTTGTTATTGAAAAACAAAGTTTCTTTTATATAAAAATAAAGTTTTTGTATACGAAAATTAAGTTTTGTAAAAAAATTAAGTTTTTTAGAAAGAAAAAAATTAAGTTTGTTTTATCGATAAATTAAGTTTTTCTTTACAAAAATTACGGTTTTTATAGAAAAATTACGGTTTCCTATTAAAAAATTAAGTTTTTTTATAAAAAAAATCAAGTTTGTATAATAAAAATTAAGTTTTTTTTATAGAAAAATTAAATTTGTCTTTGGAAAAATTAATTTGTTCTATGGAAAAATTAAGTACTTCTATAGAAAAATAAAGTTTTTCTGTAGAAAATTAAATTGTTCGTTAAAAAACTTAATTTTTTTCTTTAGAAAATTAAAAATTTGTAAAAATTTTTTTCTTTAAAAATTAAGTTTTTCTTTAGAAACATTAAGTATTTTTATTGAAAAACTAAGTTTATTTTATATAAAAATAAAGTTTTTGTATACGAATATTAAGTTTTGTAAAAATATTAAGTTTTTTAGAAAAAAAAAAATTAAGAATGTTTTATAGATAAATTTTTTTCTTTAGAAACATTAAGTATTTTTATTGAAAAACTAAGTTTATTTAATATAAAAATAAAGTTTTTGTATACGAAAATTAAGTTTTGTAAAAAAATTAAGTTTTTTAGAAAGAAAAAAATTAAGAATGTTTTATAGATAAATTACGTTTTTCTTTACAAAAATTATGGTTTCCTATTAACAAATTAAGTTTTTCTATAAAAAAAATTAAGTTTTGTATAACAAAAATTATGTTTTTTTTTATAGAAAAATTAAATTTGTCTTTGGAAAAATTAAGTTTTTCTATAGAATAATTAAGCATTTCTGTAGAAAAATTTCTGTAGAAAAATTAAGTTTTTCTATAGAAAAATTAAGTTTTTCTATAGAAAAATTAAGCTTTCCTTAGAAAACTTAAGTTTTTTTCTTTAGAAAATTAAACATTTTTAAACATTTGTTTCTATAAAAATTAAGTTTTTCTTTAGAAACAATAAGTATTTTTATTGAAAAACTAAGTTCCTTTTATATAAAACTTGAGTTTTTGTATACGAAAATTAAGTTTTGTAAAAAAATTAAGTTATTTAGAAAGAAAAAAATTAAGTTTGTTTTATAGATAAATTAGGTTTTTCTTTACAAAAATTACGTTTTTTATAGAAAAATTAAGGTTTCCTTTTATAAAATTAAGTTTGTTTTATAAAAAAATTAAGTTTTGTATAACAAAAATTAAGTTTTTTTATATAGAAAAATTAAATTTGTCTTTGGAAAAATTAATTTGTTCTATGGAAAAATTAAGTATTTCTATAGAAAAATAAAGTTTTTCTGTAGAAAAATTAAATTGTTCGTTAAAAAACTTTAGTTTTTTCTTTAGAAAATTAAAAATTTGTAAAAATTTTTTTTCTTTAAAAATTAAGTTTTTCTTTAGAAACATTAAGTATTTTTATTGAAAAACAAAGTTTCTTTTATATAAAAATAAAGTTTTTGTATACGAAAATTAAGTTTTGTAAAAAAATTAAGTTTTTTAGAAAGAAAAAAATTAAGTTTGTTTTATCAATAAATTAAGTTTTTCTTTACAAAAATTACGGTTTTTATAGAAAAATTACGGTTTCCTATTAAAAAATTAAGTTTTTTTATAAAAAAAATCAAGTTTGTATAATAAAAATTAAGTTTTTTTTATAGAAAAATTAAATTTGTCTTTGGAAAAATTAATTTGTTCTATGGAAAAATTAAGTATTTCTATAGAAAAATAAAGTTTTTCTGTAGAAAATTAAATTGTTCGTTAAAAAACTTAATTTTTTTCTTTAGAAAATTAAAAATTTGTAAAAATTTTTTTCTTTAAAAATTAAGTTTTTCTTTAGAAACATTAAGTATTTTTATTGAAAAACTAAGTTTATTTTATATAAAAATAAAGTTTTTGTATACGAATATTAAGTTTTGTAAAAATATTAAGTTTTTTAGAAAAAAAAAATTAAGAATGTTTTATAGATAAATTAAGTTTTTCTTTAAAAAAATTACGTTTTTTATAGAAAAATTAAGGTTTCCTATTAAAAAATTAAGTTTTTCTATAAAAAAATAAGTTTTGTATAACAAAAATTAAGTTTTCTTTTTATAGAAAAATTAAATTTGTCTTTGGAAAAATTAAGTTTTTCTATAGACAAATTAAGTATTTCTGTAGAAAAATTAAGTATTTCTGTAAAAAATCAAGTATTTCTGTAAAAAACCAAGTATTTAGGTAGAAAACTTAAGTTTTTTCTTTAGAAAATTAAAATTTAAAAAAAAAAATTCTATAAAAAATAAGTTTTTCTTTAGAAAAATTAAGTATTTTTATTGAAAAACTAAGTTTATTTTATATAAAACGTGAGTTTTTGTATACGAAAATTAAGTTTTGTAAAAAAATTAAGTTATTTAGAAAGAACAAATTTAAGTTTGTTTTATAGATAAATTAAGTTTTTCTTTACAAAAATTACGTTTTTTATAGAAAAATTAAGGTTTCCTATTAAAAAATTTAGTTTTTTTTTATAAAAAAATTAAGTTTTGTATAATAAAAATTAAGTTTTTTTTATAGAAAAATTAAATTTGTCTTTGGAAAAATTAATTTGTTCTATGGAAAAATTAAGTATTTCTATAGAAAAATAAAGTTTTTCTGTAGAAAATTAAATTGTTTGTTAAAAAACTTAAGTTTTTTCTTTAGAAAATTAAAAATTTGTAAATATTTTTTTTTCTTTAAAAATTAAGTTTTTCTTTAGAAACATTAAGTATTTTTATTGAAAAACTAAGTTTCTTGTATATAAAAATAAAGTTTTTGTATACGAAAATTAAGTTTTGTAAAAAAATTAAGTTTTTTAGAAGGAAAAAAATTAAGAATGTTTTATAGATAAATTAAGTTTTTCTTTAAAAAAATTACGTTTTTTATAGAAAAATTAAGGTTTCCTATTAAAAAATTAAGTTTTTCTATAAAAAAATAAGTCTTGTATAACAAAAATTAAGTTTTTTTTTTTTTAGAAAAATTAAATTTGTCTTTGGAAAAATTAAGTTTTTCTATAGACAAATTAAGTATTTCTGTAGAAAAATTAAGTATTTCTGTAAAAAATCAAGTATTTATGTAGAAAACTTAAGGTTTTTCTTTAGAAAATTAAAATTAAAAAAAAAAAAATTTTCTATAAAAATAAGTTTTTCTTTAAAAAAATTAAGTATTTTTATTGAAAAACTAAGTTTATATAAAACGTGAGTTTTTGTATACGAAAATTAAGTTTTGTAAAAAAATTAAGTTATTTAGAAAGAAAAAATTTAAGTTTGTTTTATAGATAAATTGAGTTTTTCTTTACAAAAATTACGTTTTTTATAGAAAAATTAAGTTTTCCTATTAAAAAATTAAGTTTTTTTATAAAAAAAATTAAGTTTTGTATAATAAAAATTAAGTTTTTTTTATAGAAAAATTAAATTTGTCTTTGGAAAAATTAAATTTGTCTTTGGAAAAATTAATTTTTTCTATGGAATAATTAAGTATTTCTATAAAAAAATAAAGTTTTTCTGTAGAAAATTAAATTGTTCGTTAAAAAACTTAATTTTTTTCTTTAGAAAATTAAAAATTTGTAAAAATTTTTTTCTTTAAAAATTAAGTTTTTCTTTAGAAACATTAAGTATTTTTATTGAAAAACTAAGTTTATTTAATATAAAAATAAAGTTTTTGTATACGAAAATTAAGTTTTGTAAAAAAATTAAGTTTTTTAGAAAGAAAAAAATTAAGAATGTTTTATAGATAAATTACGTTTTTCTTTACAAAAATTATGGTTTCCTATTAACAAATTAAGTTTTTCTATAAAAAAAATTAAGTTTTGTATAACAAAAATTATGTTTTTTTATAGAAAAATTAAATTTGTCTTTGGAAAAATTAAGTTTTTCTATAGAATAATTAAGCATTTCTGTAGAAAAATTAAGTTTTTCTATAGAAAAATTAAGTTTTTCTATAGAAAAATTAAATTGTTCGTTAAAAAACTTAAGTTTTTTCTTTAGAAAATTAAACATTTTTAAACATTTGTTTCTATAAAAATTAAGTTTTTCTTTAGAAACAATAAGTATTTTTATTGAAAAACTAAGTTCCTTTTATATAAAACTTGAGTTTTTGTATACGAAAATTAAGTTTTGTAAAAAAATTAAGTTATTTAGAAAGAAAAATATTAAGTTTGTTTTATAGATAAATTAGGTTTTTCTTTACAAAAATTACGTTTTTTATAGAAAAATTAAGGTTTCCTTTTATAAAATTAAGTTTGTTTTATAAAAAAATTAAGTTTTGTATAACAAAAATTAAGTTTTTTTATATAGAAAAATTAAATTTGTCTTTGGAAAAATTAATTTGTTCTATGGAAAAATTAAGTATTTCTATAGAAAAATAAAGTTTTTCTGTAGAAAAATTAAATTGTTCGTTAAAAAACTTAAGTTTTTTCTTTAGAAAATTAAAAATTTGTAAAAATTTTTTTTCTTTAAAAATTAAGCTTTTCTTTAGAAACATTAAGTATTTTTATTGAAAAACAAAGTTTCTTTTATATAAAAATAAAGTTTTTGTATACGAAAATTAAGTTTTGTAAAAAAATTAAGTTTTTTAGAAAGAAAAAAATTAAGTTTGTTTTATCGATAAATTAAGTTTTTCTTTACAAAAATTACGGTTTTTATAGAAAAATTACGGTTTCCTATTAAAAAATTAAGTTTTTTTATAAAAAAAATCAAGTTTGTATAATAAAAATTAAGTTTTTTTATAGAAAAATTAAATTTGTCTTTGGAAAAATTAATTTGTTCTATGGAAAAATTAAGCTTTCCTTAGAAAACTTAAGTTTTTTTCTTTAGAAAATTAAACATTTTTAAACATTTGTTTCTATAAAAATTAAGTTTTTCTTTAGAAACAATAAGTATTTTTATTGAAAAACTAAGTTCCTTTTATATAAAACTTGAGTTTTTGTATACGAAAATTAAGTTTTGTAAAAAAATTAAGTTATTTAGAAAGAAAAAAATTAAGTTTGTTTTATAGATAAATTAGGTTTTTCTTTACAAAAATTACGTTTTTTATAGAAAAATTAAGGTTTCCTTTTATAAAATTAAGTTTGTTTTATAAAAAAATTAAGTTTTGTATAACAAAAATTAAGTTTTTTTATATAGAAAAATTAAATTTGTCTTTGGAAAAATTAATTTGTTCTATGGAAAAATTAAGTATTTCTATAGAAAAATAAAGTTTTTCTGTAGAAAAATTAAATTGTTCGTTAAAAAACTTAAGTTTTTTCTTTAGAAAATTAAAAATTTGTAAAAATTTTTTTTCTTTAAAAATTAAGTTTTTCTTTAGAAACATTAAGTATTTTTATTGAAAAACAAAGTTTCTTTTATATAAAAATAAAGTTTTTGTATACGAAAATTAAGTTTTGTAAAAAAATTAAGTTTTTTAGAAAGAAAAAAATTAAGTTTGTTTTATCGATAAATTAAGTTTTTCTTTACAAAAATTACGGTTTTTATAGAAAAATTACGGTTTCCTATTAAAAAATTAAGTTTTTTTATAAAAAAAATCAAGTTTGTATAATAAAAATTAAGTTTTTTTTATAGAAAAATTAAATTTGTCTTTGGAAAAATTAATTTGTTCTATGGAAAAATTAAGTATTTCTATAGAAAAATAAAGTTTTTCTGTAGAAAATTAAATTGTTCGTTAAAAAACTTAATTTTTTTCTTTAGAAAATTAAAAATTTGTAAAAATTTTTTTCTTTAAAAATTAAGTTTTTCTTTAGAAACATTAAGTATTTTTATTGAAAAACTAAGTTTATTTTATATAAAAATAAAGTTTTTGTATACGAATATTAAGTTTTGTAAAAATATTAAGTTTTTTAGAAAAAAAAAATTAAGAATGTTTTATAGATAAATTAAGTTTTTCTTTAAAAAAATTACGTTTTTTATAGAAAAATTAAGGTTTCCTATTAAAAAATTAAGTTTTTCTATAAAAAAATAAGTTTTGTATAACAAAAATTAAGTTTTCTTTTTATAGAAAAATTAAATTTGTCTTTGGAAAAATTAAGTTTTTCTATAGACAAATTAAGTATTTCTGTAGAAAAATTAAGTATTTCTGTAAAAAATCAAGTATTTCTGTAAAAAACCAAGTATTTAGGTAGAAAACTTAAGTTTTTTCTTTAGAAAATTAAAATTTAAAAAAAAAAATTCTATAAAAAATAAGTTTTTCTTTAGAAAAATTAAGTATTTTTATTGAAAAACTAAGTTTATTTTATATAAAACGTGAGTTTTTGTATACGAAAATTAAGTTTTGTAAAAAAATTAAGTTATTTAGAAAGAACAAATTTAAGTTTGTTTTATAGATAAATTAAGTTTTTCTTTACAAAAATTACGTTTTTTATAGAAAAATTAAGGTTTCCTATTAAAAAATTTAGTTTTTTTTTATAAAAAAATTAAGTTTTGTATAATAAAAATTAAGTTTTTTTTATAGAAAAATTAAATTTGTCTTTGGAAAAATTAATTTGTTCTATGGAAAAATTAAGTATTTCTATAGAAAAATAAAGTTTTTCTGTAGAAAATTAAATTGTTTGTTAAAAAACTTAAGTTTTTTCTTTAGAAAATTAAAAATTTGTAAATATTTTTTTTTCTTTAAAAATTAAGTTTTTCTTTAGAAACATTAAGTATTTTTATTGAAAAACTAAGTTTCTTGTATATAAAAATAAAGTTTTTGTATACGAAAATTAAGTTTTGTAAAAAAATTAAGTTTTTTAGAAGGAAAAAAATTAAGAATGTTTTATAGATAAATTAAGTTTTTCTTTAAAAAAATTACGTTTTTTATAGAAAAATTAAGGTTTCCTATTAAAAAATTAAGTTTTTCTATAAAAAAATAAGTCTTGTATAACAAAAATTAAGTTTTTTTTTTTTTAGAAAAATTAAATTTGTCTTTGGAAAAATTAAGTTTTTCTATAGACAAATTAAGTATTTCTGTAGAAAAATTAAGTATTTCTGTAAAAAATCAAGTATTTATGTAGAAAACTTAAGGTTTTTCTTTAGAAAATTAAAATTAAAAAAAAACAAGTAAGAGTGGTATATTCGGCTTTGCCGAATCTTGGATACCCTTCACCAATGGTGTTCCAAAAGTACTTAATGTAATTCGTAGCAATATTTGGTTATACTAGTATTATATGCAAAGAGTCTTTAAAATTAAGAGTCGGAAAACGAAAACCTTTTCGGTGGCGTCATCATCTAGAATAGTTATGCACCCAAAGGTAAGGTTGGGCAGGTGGCTGATGTCTAGGGAAGCTTCACTTGGGTTCTAAAGTGGTCCCTTTGTGAAAGATAATGATTACTAGACAAGTAGAGAATGCATATTTAAGCCAGCCAGTAGCTTCGAAATAAAATAGACACATATTTTACGAACATTTAATAAAGTTCGATAGACCAGATAAACCATGCAGAAAAGATGCTTCAAAATGTAGATGCCCTTAGATTTGCAATAGCACATCGATTTGATGAAGTTTAAGTATTCTGACATGCAACCCAAAAACGCTATGCCCAGTGAGGGTTGTGCACTTTAATTCGTACGAATTATCCAACTAGTAAAAGTTCTTGATTAGTTATGTAAAACTCTGAAGTTAGCGGACTGATTTAGGTCAAAGCTTTAACAATGATTGTCAATGTATACAAGCCTTAAAATTAAAGGGTATACACTCTTAGTTTTAGCTACATACGTGAAATATATAGCTTTTGAATGGATGGTTATCAGCTTTGTCGGAAAAGTTTACTTATTAATTTGAAGTTAGTTAATTAATTAAAATGAACACTTCATCAATAATATTTGGGATGTATAGTTCTTTCGATCTGTCCGATGGATGTTTGGAAAGTTTTGCTCTAGTTCTTTGTGCAATTTTAATGTGATTTAATTTATCAGCATTAAATCGATTCCCGGTCGGGTTTATATGGGAGATTTCACTAAATGTGAATAGAGCTCGCCCATTTTCAATATCGAACTTTTCAAGAGATCAGAAATACTTTTGTCAAATGTTGTCCCTCTAGAAAGTTTATTTTAGGCGCTATTGTCCTGAATATCAATATTGTACAACGTCTTTATACTAAATGTCATCATCGTATCTATTATAATTTGTCATTTATTAGCTACTAAGAGATTGCCTTAGGCGAAGTTATACGGGATCAATTGTCAAACGTGAACGGATTTCTCCCAATTGCAATTAAAAAATTTAAATTTTTGTTGATATGTGAGATACTTACATACATATGTAGGTTTTGAACGGATATCATGTAATTAGCTGCATTTTTGTACTTCCTAGGAAGATTACCTATAATTTGATATATAATACATTCTCAAATGTTATCATAATGTTCAAAAGTCAGACACAAAATTAAGATAAATGCAGTGTGTCTGTCTGCTAAAACCAGATTTGTGGAGCTCCTGAATTGTCGCACTCTGAATTTCAACATTGTCGATCAAAACACCATCGCTTAAACGCTAAATTATATCTACCACAAATTACAGAATGCATCAGGATTTAGATAATCCCCTGCGAAGGACGCTATTAAACTTCATCAAAATAAACATCTGAGATATCGACAAAACAGGAGCTCCAAAAACTTGACTACAACAGAAACAAGTAAGAGTGGTATATTCGGCTTTGCCGAATCTTGGATACCCTTCACCAATGGTGTTCCAAAAGTACTTAATGTAATTCGTAGCAATATTTGGTTATACTAGTATTATATGCAAAGAGTCTTTAAAATTAAGAGTCGGAAAACGAAAACCTTTTCGGTGGCGTCATCATCTAGAATAGTTATGCACCCAAAGGTAAGGTTGGGCAGGTGGCTGATGTCTAGGGAAGCTTCACTTGGGTTCTAAAGTGGTCCCTTTGTGAAAGATAATGATTACTAGACAAGTAGAGAATGCATATTTAAGCCAGCCAGTAGCTTCGAAATAAAATAGACACATATTTTACGAACATTTAATAAAGTTCGATAGACCAGATAAACCATGCAGAAAAGATGCTTCAAAATGTAGATGCCCTTAGATTTGCAATAGCACATCGATTTGATGAAGTTTAAGTATTCTGACATGCAACCCAAAAACGCTATGCCCAGTGAGGGTTGTGCACTTTAATTCGTACGAATTATCCAACTAGTAAAAGTTCTTGATTAGTTATGTAAAACTCTGAAGTTAGCGGACTGATTTAGGTCAAAGCTTTAACAATGATTGTCAATGTATACAAGCCTTAAAATTAAAGGGTATACACTCTTAGTTTTAGCTACATACGTGAAATATATAGCTTTTGAATGGATGGTTATCAGCTTTGTCGGAAAAGTTTACTTATTAATTTGAAGTTAGTTAATTAATTAAAATGAACACTTCATCAATAATATTTGGGATGTATAGTTCTTTCGATCTGTCCGATGGATGTTTGGAAAGTTTTGCTCTAGTTCTTTGTGCAATTTTAATGTGATTTAATTTATCAGCATTAAATCGATTCCCGGTCGGGTTTATATGGGAGATTTCACTAAATGTGAATAGAGCTCGCCCATTTTCAATATCGAACTTTTCAAGAGATCAGAAATACTTTTGTCAAATGTTGTCCCTCTAGAAAGTTTATTTTAGGCGCTATTGTCCTGAATATCAATATTGTACAACGTCTTTATACTAAATGTCATCATCGTATCTATTATAATTTGTCATTTATTAGCTACTAAGAGATTGCCTTAGGCGAAGTTATACGGGATCAATTGTCAAACGTGAACGGATTTCTCCCAATTGCAATTAAAAAATTTAAATTTTTGTTGATATGTGAGATACTTACATACATATGTAGGTTTTGAACGGATATCATGTAATTAGCTGCATTTTTGTACTTCCTAGGAAGATTACCTATAATTTGATATATAATACATTCTCAAATGTTATCATAATGTTCAAAAGTCAGACACAAAATTAAGATAAATGCAGTGTGTCTGTCTGCTAAAACCAGATTTGTGGAGCTCCTGAATTGTCGCACTCTGAATTTCAACATTGTCGATCAAAACACCATCGCTTAAACGCTAAATTATATCTACCACAAATTACAGAATGCATCAGGATTTAGATAATCCCCTGCGAAGGACGCTATTAAACTTCATCAAAATAAACATCTGAGATATCGACAAAACAGGAGCTCCAAAAACTTGACTACAACAGAAAAAAGGACAGACAGGTAGACGGACGGACATGTAGACGGACGGACAAACAAACAGACGGACGGAGGTCGCGAAATCGATTCTTGTGCCGATTCTGAGTTGATCGGTACAATTTGAATGGCATTCATAATCAGATTTGTGGAGTATATATATCAGATTTTAGAAAATCCCCCCATAAAGAACGATGTCAAATTTCATCACAATCGGTCCATAAACACCTGAGATATCGCTGAAACAATACTTACAAAATGTAAACAAAATTTCTTAGACACGTACTTTGGGCAATTTGCTGTACATCAAATGTAGTGTTATGGCGATATCTCAATTGTTTATAGACCGCTTTTGATAAAATTTAATAACGTGCTTGGTGGGGGAATTTCCTAAAATCTGATATAAAATTTATGTAGGTCCGTACTAAAGGAGGATAGTTTTTCCTATTTCTGCATTTAATTTTTTCAACAAACATTCTCTAACGCGTACTTTGGGCAATTTGCGATACATCAAATTCAGTGTTTTAGCGATATATCAGTTGTTTATGGACCGATTTTGATAAAATTTTACAGAGTGCTTTGGGAAAATATTTCCTACAATCTGATATATAACATATTATCACATGTACACCAGGAGTATCTTTTTTCTCTTGTTATTTAAAAGTGTGTTTCAATCAAAAATTTTTAAATTTTCGTCTAATTTTTGGTATTTTTTCGATATTTTCGGTGTTTATAAACCGATTTTAATGAAATTTAATAGCGTTCATTGCGGGAGAATTTCCAAAAATCTGATATATAATTTATGTAAGTCCATCCTCCAGGGGCTTCAGAAACTTGATTTCAACAGACAGACAGACAGACGGACGGACAGACAGACAGACAGACAGACAGACGGACATCGCTTAATCGATTCTCCTCCCGATTCTGAGTCGATCGGTATAATTTTTATGGGGTCTACGATCACTAATAAAAAAATTACAAACGGAATCACAAACTTATAATACCCTTTCACCTATTGGTGAAGGGTATAAAAAGGACAGACAGGTAGACGGACGGACATGTAGACGGACGGACAAACAAACAGACGGACGGAGGTCGCGAAATCGATTCTTGTGCCGATTCTGAGTTGATCGGTACAATTTGAATGGCATTCATAATCAGATTTGTGGAGTATATATATCAGATTTTAGAAAATCCCCCCATAAAGAACGATGTCAAATTTCATCACAATCGGTCCATAAACACCTGAGATATCGCTGAAACAATACTTACAAAATGTAAACAAAAATTTCTTAGACACGTACTTTGGGCAATTTGCTGTACATCAAATGTAGTGTTATGGCGATATCTCAATTGTTTATAGACCGCTTTTGATAAAATTTAATAACGTGCTTGGTGGGGGAATTTCCTAAAATCTGATATAAAATTTATGTAGGTCCGTACTAAAGGAGGATAGTTTTTCCTATTTCTGCATTTAATTTTTTCAACAAACATTCTCTAACGCGTACTTTGGGCAATTTGCGATACATCAAATTCAGTGTTTTAGCGATATATCAGTTGTTTATGGACCGATTTTGATAAAATTTTACAGAGTGCTTTGGGAAAATATTTCCTACAATCTGATATATAACATATTATCACATGTACACCAGGAGTATCTTTTTTCTCTTGTTATTTAAAAGTGTGTTTCAATCAAAAATTTTTAAATTTTCGTCTAATTTTTGGTATTTTTTCGATATTTTCGGTGTTTATAAACCGATTTTAATGAAATTTAATAGCGTTCATTGCGGGAGAATTTCCAAAAATCTGATATATAATTTATGTAAGTCCATCCTCCAGGGGCTTCAGAAACTTGATTTCAACAGACAGACAGACAGACGGACGGACAGACAGACAGACAGACAGACAGACGGACATCGCTTAATCGATTCTCCTCCCGATTCTGAGTCGATCGGTATAATTTTTATGGGGTCTACGATCACTAATAAAAAAATTACAAACGGAATCACAAACTTATAATACCCTTTCACCTATTGGTGAAGGGTATAAAAAGGACAGACAGGTAGACGGACGGACATGTAGACGGACGGACAAACAAACAGACGGACGGAGGTCGCGAAATCGATTCTTGTGCCGATTCTGAGTTGATCGGTACAATTTGAATGGCATTCATAATCAGATTTGTGGAGTATATATATCAGATTTTAGAAAATCCCCCCATAAAGAACGATGTCAAATTTCATCACAATCGGTCCATAAACACCTGAGATATCGCTGAAACAATACTTACAAAATGTAAACAAAATTTCTTAGACACGTACTTTGGGCAATTTGCTGTACATCAAATGTAGTGTTATGGCGATATCTCAATTGTTTATAGACCGCTTTTGATAAAATTTAATAACGTGCTTGGTGGGGGAATTTCCTAAAATCTGATATAAAATTTATGTAGGTCCGTACTAAAGGAGGATAGTTTTTCCTATTTCTGCATTTAATTTTTTCAACAAACATTCTCTAACGCGTACTTTGGGCAATTTGCGATACATCAAATTCAGTGTTTTAGCGATATATCAGTTGTTTATGGACCGATTTTGATAAAATTTTACAGAGTGCTTTGGGAAAATATTTCCTACAATCTGATATATAACATATTATCACATGTACACCAGGAGTATCTTTTTTCTCTTGTTATTTAAAAGTGTGTTTCAATCAAAAATTTTTAAATTTTCGTCTAATTTTTGGTATTTTTTCGATATTTTCGGTGTTTATAAACCGATTTTAATGAAATTTAATAGCGTTCATTGCGGGAGAATTTCCAAAAATCTGATATATAATTTATGTAAGTCCATCCTCCAGGGGCTTCAGAAACTTGATTTCAACAGACAGACAGACAGACGGACGGACAGACAGACAGACAGACAGACAGACGGACATCGCTTAATCGATTCTCCTCCCGATTCTGAGTCGATCGGTATAATTTTTATGGGGTCTACGATCACTAATAAAAAAATTACAAACGGAATCACAAACTTATAATACCCTTTCACCTATTGGTGAAGGGTATAAAAAGGACAGACAGGTAGACGGACGGACATGTAGACGGACGGACAAACAAACAGACGGACGGAGGTCGCGAAATCGATTCTTGTGCCGATTCTGAGTTGATCGGTACAATTTGAATGGCATTCATAATCAGATTTGTGGAGTATATATATCAGATTTTAGAAAATCCCCCCATAAAGAACGATGTCAAATTTCATCACAATCGGTCCATAAACACCTGAGATATCGCTGAAACAATACTTACAAAATGTAAACAAAATTTCTTAGACACGTACTTTGGGCAATTTGCTGTACATCAAATGTAGTGTTATGGCGATATCTCAATTGTTTATAGACCGCTTTTGATAAAATTTAATAACGTGCTTGGTGGGGGAATTTCCTAAAATCTGATATAAAATTTATGTAGGTCCGTACTAAAGGAGGATAGTTTTTCCTATTTCTGCATTTAATTTTTTCAACAAACATTCTCTAACGCGTACTTTGGGCAATTTGCGATACATCAAATTCAGTGTTTTAGCGATATATCAGTTGTTTATGGACCGATTTTGATAAAATTTTACAGAGTGCTTTGGGAAAATATTTCCTACAATCTGATATATAACATATTATCACATGTACACCAGGAGTATCTTTTTTCTCTTGTTATTTAAAAGTGTGTTTCAATCAAAAATTTTTAAATTTTCGTCTAATTTTTGGTATTTTTTCGATATTTTCGGTGTTTATAAACCGATTTTAATGAAATTTAATAGCGTTCATTGCGGGAGAATTTCCAAAAATCTGATATATAATTTATGTAAGTCCATCCTCCAGGGGCTTCAGAAACTTGATTTCAACAGACAGACAGACAGACGGACGGACAGACAGACAGACAGACAGACAGACGGACATCGCTTAATCGATTCTCCTCCCGATTCTGAGTCGATCGGTATAATTTTTATGGGGTCTACGATCACTAATAAAAAAATTACAAACGGAATCACAAACTTATAATACCCTTTCACCTATTGGTGAAGGGTATAAAATTTTCTATAAAAATAAGTTTTTCTTTAAAAAAATTAAGTATTTTTATTGAAAAACTAAGTTTATATAAAACGTGAGTTTTTGTATACGAAAATTAAGTTTTGTAAAAAAATTAAGTTATTTAGAAAGAAAAAATTTAAGTTTGTTTTATAGATAAATTGAGTTTTTCTTTACAAAAATTACGTTTTTTATAGAAAAATTAAGTTTTCCTATTAAAAAATTAAGTTTTTTTATTATAAAAAAAATTAAGTTTTGTATAATAAAAACAAGTAAGAGTGGTATATTCGGCTTTGCCGAATCTTGGATACCCTTCACCAATGGTGTTGCAAAAGTACTTAATGTAATTCCTAGCAAAATTTGATTATACTAGTATTATATGCAAAGAGTCTTTAAAATTAAGAGTCGGAAAAAGAAAAGCTTTTCGGTGGCGTCATCATCTAAAATAGTTATGCACCCAAAGGTTAGGTTTGGCAGGTGGCTGATGTCTAGGGAAGCTTCACTTGGGTTCTAAAGTGGTCCCTTTGTGAAAGATAATGATTACTAGACTACAAGTAGAGAATGCATATTTAAGCTTCGAATTAAAATAGACACATATTTTACGAACACTTAATAAAGTTCGATAGACCAGATAAACCATGCAGAAAATATGCTTCAAAATGTAGATGCCCTTACATTTGCAATAGCACATCGATTTGATGAAGTTTAAGTATTCTGGCATGCAACCCAAAAACACAGTGCCCAGTGAGGGTTGTGCACTTTAATTCGTACGAATTATCCCACCAGTTTAAGTTCTTGATTAGTTATGTAAAACTCTGAAGTTAGCGGACTGATTTAGGTCAAAGCTTTAACAATGATAAGCCTTAAAATTATAGGGTATACAATCTTAGTTTTAGATACATACGTGAAATATATAGCTTTTGAATGAATGGATATCAGCTTTGTCGGAAAAGTTATTAAAGATTTACTTATTAATCTGAAGTTAGTTAATTAATTAAAATGAACACTTCATCAATAATATTTGGGATGTATTGTTCTTTCGATCTGTCCGATGGATGTTTGGAAAGTTTTGCTCAAGTCCTTGTGCAATTTTAATGTGATTTAATTTATCAGCATTAAATCGATTCCCGGTCGGGGTTATATGGGAGATTTCACTAAATGTGAATAGAGCTCTCCCATTTTCAATATCGAACTTTTCAAGAGATCAGAAATACTTTTGTCAAATGTTGTCCCTCTAGGAAGTTTATTTTAGGCGCTATGGCCCTGAATATTAATATTGTACAACGTCTTTATACTAAATGTCATCATCGTATCTTAGGCGAAGTTATACGGGAACAATTGTCAAACGTGAACGGATTTCTCCCAATTGCAATTAAAAAATTTAAATTTTCGTTGATATGTGAGATACTTACATACATATGTAGGTTTTGAACGGATATCATGTAGTTAGCTGCATTTTTGTACTTCCTAGGAAGATCACCTATAATTTGATATATAATACATTCTCAAATGTTATCATAATGTTCAAAAGTCAGACACAAAATTAAGATTAATGCAGAGTGTCTGTCTGCTAAAATCAGATTTGTGGAGCTCCTGGATTTTACACAAAATTTTAGGATATTGTCCCACCCTGAATTTTATCATTGTCGATCAAAACACGCTAAATTATATCTACCACAAATTACCGAATGCATCAGGATTTAGGTAATCCCCTGCGAAGGACGCTATTAAATTTCATCAAAATAAACACCTGAGATATCGACAAAACAGGAGCTCCAAAAACTTGACTACAACAGAAAAAATTACAGACAGGTAGACGGACGGACAAAAAAACAGACGGACGGACGGACAAACAAACAGACGGACGGACGGACAAACAAACAGACGGACAGACAGACATACAGACGGACGGACGGACAGAGGTTGCGAAATCGATACTCCTGACGATTCTGAGTTGATCGGTACAATTTGAATGGTATTCGTAATCAGATTTCTGGAGTTTATATATCAGATTTAGAAAATCCTCACACAAAGAACGATGTCAAATTTCATCACAATCGGTCCATAAACACCTGAGATATCGCTGAAACAATACTTACCAAATGTAAACAAAATTTCTTAGACACGTACTTTGGGCAATTTGCTGTACATCAAATGTAGTGTTATGGCGATATCTCAATTGATTATGGACCGCTTTTGATAAAATTTAATAACGTGCTTGGCGGGGGAATATCCCAAAATCTGATATAAAATTTATGTAGGTCCGTGCTAAAGGAGGATGGTTTTTCCTATTTCTGCATTTCATTTTTTCAACAAACATTCTCTAATGCGAACTTTGGGCAATTTGCGATACATCAAATTCATTGTTTTGGCGATATCTCAGTTGTATATGGACCGATTTTGATCAAATTTTACAGAGTGCTTTGGGAAACTATTTCCTACAATCTGATATATAACATATTATCACATGTACACCAGGAGTATCTTTTTTCTCTTGTTATTTAAAAGTGTGTTTCAATCAAAAATTTTAAAATTTTCGTCTAATTTTTGGTATTTTTTCTATATTTTCGGTGTTTATAAACCGATTTTAATGAAATTTAATAGCGTTCATTGCGGGAGAATTTCCTAAAATCTGATATATAATTTATGTAAGTCCATCCTCCAGGGGCTTCAGAAACTTGATTTCAACAGACAGACAGACAGACGGACGGACAGACAGACAGACAGACAGACAGACGGACATCGCTTAATCGATTCTCCTCCCGATTCTGAGTCGATCGGTATAATTTTTATGGGGTCTACGATCACTAATAAAAAAATTACAAACGGAATCACAAACTTATAATACCCTTTCACCTATTGGTGAAGGGTATAAAAATTACAGACAGGTAGACGGACGGACAAAAAAACAGACGGACGGACGGACAAACAAACAGACGGACGGACGGACAAACAAACAGACGGACAGACAGACATACAGACGGACGGACGGACAGAGGTTGCGAAATCGATACTCCTGACGATTCTGAGTTGATCGGTACAATTTGAATGGTATTCGTAATCAGATTTCTGGAGTTTATATATCAGATTTAGAAAATCCTCACACAAAGAACGATGTCAAATTTCATCACAATCGGTCCATAAACACCTGAGATATCGCTGAAACAATACTTACCAAATGTAAACAAAATTTCTTAGACACGTACTTTGGGCAATTTGCTGTACATCAAATGTAGTGTTATGGCGATATCTCAATTGATTATGGACCGCTTTTGATAAAATTTAATAACGTGCTTGGCGGGGGAATATCCCAAAATCTGATATAAAATTTATGTAGGTCCGTGCTAAAGGAGGATGGTTTTTCCTATTTCTGCATTTCATTTTTTCAACAAACATTCTCTAATGCGAACTTTGGGCAATTTGCGATACATCAAATTCATTGTTTTGGCGATATCTCAGTTGTATATGGACCGATTTTGATCAAATTTTACAGAGTGCTTTGGGAAACTATTTCCTACAATCTGATATATAACATATTATCACATGTACACCAGGAGTATCTTTTTTCTCTTGTTATTTAAAAGTGTGTTTCAATCAAAAATTTTAAAATTTTCGTCTAATTTTTGGTATTTTTTCTATATTTTCGGTGTTTATAAACCGATTTTAATGAAATTTAATAGCGTTCATTGCGGGAGAATTTCCTAAAATCTGATATATAATTTATGTAAGTCCATCCTCCAGGGGCTTCAGAAACTTGATTTCAACAGACAGACAGACAGACGGACGGACAGACAGACAGACAGACAGACAGACGGACATCGCTTAATCGATTCTCCTCCCGATTCTGAGTCGATCGGTATAATTTTTATGGGGTCTACGATCACTAATAAAAAAATTACAAACGGAATCACAAACTTATAATACCCTTTCACCTATTGGTGAAGGGTATAATTAAGTTTTTTTTATAGAAAAATTAAATTTGTCTTTGGAAAAATTAAATTTGTCTTTGGAAAAATTAATTTTTTCTATGGAATAATTAAGTATTTCTATAAAAAAATAAAGTTTTTCTGTAGAAAATTAAATTGTTCGTTAAAAAACTTAATTTTTTTCTTTAGAAAATTAAAAATTTGTAAAAATTTTTTTCTTTAAAAATTAAGTTTTTCTTTAGAAACATTAAGTATTTTTATTGAAAAACTAAGTTTATTTAATATAAAAATAAAGTTTTTGTATACGAAAATTAAGTTTTGTAAAAAAATTAAGTTTTTTAGAAAGAAAAAAATTAAGAATGTTTTATAGATAAATTACGTTTTTCTTTACAAAAATTATGGTTTCCTATTAACAAATTAAGTTTTTCTATAAAAAAAATTAAGTTTTGTATAACAAAAATTATGTTTTTTTATAGAAAAATTAAATTTGTCTTTGGAAAAATTAAGTTTTTCTATAGAATAATTAAGCATTTCTGTAGAAAAATTAAGTTTTTCTATAGAAAAATTAAGTTTTTCTATAGAAAAATTAAATTGTTCGTTAAAAAACTTAAGTTTTTTCTTTAGAAAATTAAACATTTTTAAACATTTGTTTCTATAAAAATTAAGTTTTTCTTTAGAAACAATAAGTATTTTTATTGAAAAACTAAGTTCCTTTTATATAAAACTTGAGTTTTTGTATACGAAAATTAAGTTTTGTAAAAAAATTAATTTATTTAGAAAGAAAAATATTAAGTTTGTTTTATAGATAAATTAGGTTTTTCTTTACAAAAATTACGTTTTTTATAGAAAAATTAAGGTTTCCTTTTATAAAATTAAGTTTGTTTTATAAAAAAATTAAGTTTTGTATAACAAAAATTAAGTTTTTTTATATAGAAAAATTAAATTTGTCTTTGGAAAAATTAATTTGTTCTATGGAAAAATTAAGTATTTCTATAGAAAAATAAAGTTTTTCTGTAGAAAAATTAAATTGTTCGTTAAAAAACTTAAGTTTTTTCTTTAGAAAATTAAAAATTTGTAAAAATTTTTTTTCTTTAAAAATTAAGCTTTTCTTTAGAAACATTAAGTATTTTTATTGAAAAACAAAGTTTCTTTTATATAAAAATAAAGTTTTTGTATACGAAAATTAAGTTTTGTAAAAAAATTAAGTTTTTTAGAAAGAAAAAAATTAAGTTTGTTTTATCGATAAATTAAGTTTTTCTTTACAAAAATTACGGTTTTTATAGAAAA
This sequence comes from Stomorhina lunata, assembly GCA_933228675.1. Lineage (NCBI taxonomy): Eukaryota > Metazoa > Arthropoda > Insecta > Diptera > Rhiniidae > Stomorhina > Stomorhina lunata. Next base: position 74,404,205 of record OW121744.1, read on the forward strand.
ATTACGGTTTCCTATTAAAAAATTAAGTTTTTTTATAAAAAAAATCAAGTTTGTATAATAAAAATTAAGTTTTTTTATAGAAAAATTAAATTTGTCTTTGGAAAAATTAATTTGTTCTATGGAAAAATTAAGCTTTCCTTAGAAAACTTAAGTTTTTTTCTTTAGAAAATTAAACATTTTTAAACATTTGTTTCTATAAAAATTAAGTTTTTCTTTAGAAACAATAAGTATTTTTATTGAAAAACTAAGTTCCTTTTATATAAAACTTGAGTTTTTGTATACGAAAATTAAGTTTTGTAAAAAAATTAAGTTATTTAGAAAGAAAAAAATTAAGTTTGTTTTATAGATAAATTAGGTTTTTCTTTACAAAAATTACGTTTTTTATAGAAAAATTAAGGTTTCCTTTTATAAAATTAAGTTTGTTTTATAAAAAAATTAAGTTTTGTATAACAAAAATTAAGTTTTTTTATATAGAAAAATTAAATTTGTCTTTGGAAAAATTAATTTGTTCTATGGAAAAATTAAGTATTTCTATAGAAAAATAAAGTTTTTCTGTAGAAAAATTAAATTGTTCGTTAAAAAACTTAAGTTTTTTCTTTAGAAAATTAAAAATTTGTAAAAATTTTTTTTCTTTAAAAATTAAGTTTTTCTTTAGAAACATTAAGTATTTTTATTGAAAAACAAAGTTTCTTTTATATAAAAATAAAGTTTTTGTATACGAAAATTAAGTTTTGTAAAAAAATTAAGTTTTTTAGAAAGAAAAAAATTAAGTTTGTTTTATCGATAAATTAAGTTTTTCTTTACAAAAATTAAGGTTTTTATAGAAAAATTACGGTTTCCTATTAAAAAATTAAGTTTTTTTATAAAAAAAATCAAGTTTGTATAATAAAAATTAAGTTTTTTTTATAGAAAAATTAAATTTGTCTTTGGAAAAATTAATTTGTTCTATGGAAAAATTAAGTATTTCTATAGAAAAATAAAGTTTTTCTGTAGAAAATTAAATTGTTCGTTAAAAAACTTAATTTTTTTCTTTAGAAAATTAAAAATTTGTAAAAATTTTTTTCTTTAAAAATTAAGTTTTTCTTTAGAAACATTAAGTATTTTTATTGAAAAACTAAGTTTATTTTATATAAAAATAAAGTTTTTGTATACGAATATTAAGTTTTGTAAAAATATTAAGTTTTTTAGAAAAAAAAAATTAAGAATGTTTTATAGATAAATTTTTTTCTTTAGAAACATTAAGTATTTTTATTGAAAAACTAAGTTTATTTAATATAAAAATAAAGTTTTTGTATACGAAAATTAAGTTTTGTAAAAAAATTAAGTTTTTTAGAAAGAAAAAAATTAAGAATGTTTTATAGATAAATTACGTTTTTCTTTACAAAAATTATGGTTTCCTATTAACAAATTAAGTTTTTCTATAAAAAAATTAAGTTTTGTATAACAAAAATTATGTTTTTTTTTATAGAAAAATTAAATTTGTCTTTGGAAAAATTAAGTTTTTCTATAGAAAAATTAAGTTTTTCTATAGAAAAATTAAGCTTTCCTTAGAAAACTTAAGTTTTTTTCTTTAGAAAATTAAACATTTTTAAACATTTGTTTCTATAAAAATTAAGTTTTTCTTTAGAAACATTAAGTATTTTTATTGAAAAACTAAGTTTATTTTATATAAAAATAAAGTTTTTGTATACGAATATTAAGTTTTGTAAAAATATTAAGTTTTTTAGAAAAAAAAAATTAAGAATGTTTTATAGATAAATTAAGTTTTTCTTTAAAAAAATTACGTTTTTTATAGAAAAATTAAGGTTTCCTATTAAAAAATTAAGTTTTTCTATAAAAAAATAAGTTTTGTATAACAAAAATTAATTTTTTTTTATAGAAAAATTAAATTTGTCTTTGGAAAAATTAAGTTTTTAGACAAATTAAGTATTTCTGTAGAAAAATTAAGTATTTCTGTAAAAAATCAAGTATTTCTGTAAAAATCAAATATTTATGTAGAAAACTTAAGTTTTTTCTTTAGAAAATTAAAATTTAAAAAAAAATTTTCTATAAAAAATAAGTTTTTCTTTAGAAAAATTAAGTATTTTTATTGAAAAACTAAGTTTATTTTATATAAAACGTGAGTTTTTGTATACGAAAATTAAGTTTTGTAAAAAAATTAAGTTATTTAGAAAGAAAAAATTTAAGTTTGTTTTATAGATAAATTAAGTTTTTCTTTAAAAAAAT
>OW121744.1:74406630-74444130 GCA_933228675.1 Stomorhina lunata
AAGTTAAGTTAAGTTAAGTTAAGTTAAGTTAAGTTAAGTTAAGTTAAGTTAAGTTAAGTTAAGTTAAGTTAAGTTAAGTTAAGTTAAGTTAAGTTAAGTTAAGTTAAGTTAAGTTAAGTTAAGTTAAGTTAAGTTAAGTTAAGTTAAGTTAAGTTAAGTTAAGTTAAGTTAAGTTAAGTTAAGTTAAGTTAAGTTAAGTTAAGTTAAGTTAAGTTAAGTTAAGTTAAGTTAAGTTAAGTTAAGTTAAGTTAAGTTAAGTTAAGTTAAGTTAAGTTAAGTTAAGTTAAGTTAAGTTAAGTTAAGTTAAGTTAAGTTAAGTTAAGTTAAGTTAAGTTAAGTTAAGTTAAGTTAAGTTAAGTTAAGTTAAGTTAAGTTAAGTTAAGTTAAGTTAAGTTAAGTTAAGTTAAGTTAAGTTAAGTTAAGTTAAGTTAAGTTAAGTTAAGTTAAGTTAAGTTAAGTTAAGTTAAGTTAAGTTAAGTTAAGTTAAGTTAAGTTAAGTTAAGTTAAGTTAAGTTAAGTTAAGTTAAGTTAAGTTAAGTTAAGTTAAGTTAAGTTAAGTTAAGTTAAGTTAAGTTAAGTTAAGTTAAGTTAAGTTAAGTTAAGTTAAGTTAAGTTAAGTTAAGTTAAGTTAAGTTAAGTTAAGTTAAGTTAAGTTAAGTTAAGTTAAGTTAAGTTAAGTTAAGTTAAGTTAAGTTAAGTTAAGTTAAGTTAAGTTAAGTTAAGTTAAGTTAAGTTAAGTTAAGTTAAGTTAAGTTAAGTTAAGTTAAGTTAAGTTAAGTTAAGTTAAGTTAAGTTAAGTTAAGTTAAGTTAAGTTAAGTTAAGTTAAGTTAAGTTAAGTTAAGTTAAGTTAAGTTAAGTTAAGTTAAGTTAAGTTAAGTTAAGTTAAGTTAAGTTAAGTTAAGTTAAGTTAAGTTAAGTTAAGTTAAGTTAAGTTAAGTTAAGTTAAGTTAAGTTAAGTTAAGTTAAGTTAAGTTAAGTTAAGTTAAGTTAAGTTAAGTTAAGTTAAGTTAAGTTAAGTTAAGTTAAGTTAAGTTAAGTTAAGTTAAGTTAAGTTAAGTTAAGTTAAGTTAAGTTAAGTTAAGTTAAGTTAAGTTAAGTTAAGTTAAGTTAAGTTAAGTTAAGTTAAGTTAAGTTAAGTTAAGTTAAGTTAAGTTAAGTTAAGTTAAGTTAAGTTAAGTTAAGTTAAGTTAAGTTAAGTTAAGTTAAGTTAAGTTAAGTTAAGTTAAGTTAAGTTAAGTTAAGTTAAGTTAAGTTAAGTTAAGTTAAGTTAAGTTAAGTTAAGTTAAGTTAAGTTAAGTTAAGTTAAGTTAAGTTAAGTTAAGTTAAGTTAAGTTAAGTTAAGTTAAGTTAAGTTAAGTTAAGTTAAGTTAAGTTAATTAAGTTAAGTTAAGTTAAGTTAAGTTAAGTTAAGTTAAGTTAAGTTAAGTTAAGTTAATTAAGTTAAGTTAAGTTAAGTTAAGTTAAGTTAAGTTAAGTTAAGTTAAGTTAAGTTAAGTTAAGTTAAGTTAAGTTAAGTTAAGTTAAGTTAAGTTAAGTTAAGTTAAGTTAAGTTAAGTTAAGTTAAGTTAAGTTAAGTTAAGTTAAGTTAAGTTAAGTTAAGTTAAGTTAAGTTAAGTTAAGTTAAGTTAAGTTAAGTTAAGTTAAGTTAAGTTAAGTTAAGTTAAGTTAAGTTAAGTTAAGTTAAGTTAAGTTAAGTTAAGTTAAGTTAAGTTAAGTTAAGTTAAGTTAAGTTAAGTTAAGTTAAGTTAAGTTAAGTTAAGTTAAGTTAAGTTAAGTTAAGTTAAGTTAAGTTAAGTTAAGTTAAGTTAAGTTAAGTTAAGTTAAGTTAAGTTAAGTTAAGTTAAGTTAAGTTAAGTTAAGTTAAGTTAAGTTAAGTTAAGTTAAGTTAAGTTAAGTTAAGTTAAGTTAAGTTAAGTTAAGTTAAGTTAAGTTAAGTTAAGTTAAGTTAAGTTAAGTTAAGTTAAGTTAAGTTAAGTTAAGTTAAGTTAAGTTAAGTTAAGTTAAGTTAAGTTAAGTTAAGTTAAGTTAAGTTAAGTTAAGTTAAGTTAAGTTAAGTTAAGTTAAGTTAAGTTAAGTTAAGTTAAGTTAAGTTAAGTTAAGTTAAGTTAAGTTAAGTTAAGTTAAGTTAAGTTAAGTTAAGTTAAGTTAAGTTAAGTTAAGTTAAGTTAAGTTAAGTTAAGTTAAGTTAAGTTAAGTTAAGTTAAGTTAAGTTAAGTTAAGTTAAGTTAAGTTAAGTTAAGTTAAGTTAAGTTAAGTTAAGTTAAGTTAAGTTAAGTTAAGTTAAGTTAAGTTAAGTTAAGTTAAGTTAAGTTAAGTTAAGTTAAGTTAAGTTAAGTTAAGTTAAGTTAAGTTAAGTTAAGTTAAGTTAAGTTAAGTTAAGTTAAGTTAAGTTAAGTTAAGTTAAGTTAAGTTAAGTTAAGTTAAGTTAAGTTAAGTTAAGTTAAGTTAAGTTAAGTTAAGTTAAGTTAAGTTAAGTTAAGTTAAGTTAAGTTAAGTTAAGTTAAGTTAAGTTAAGTTAAGTTAAGTTAAGTTAAGTTAAGTTAAGTTAAGTTAAGTTAAGTTAAGTTAAGTTAAGTTAAGTTAAGTTAAGTTAAGTTAAGTTAAGTTAAGTTAAGTTAAGTTAAGTTAAGTTAAGTTAAGTTAAGTTAAGTTAAGTTAAGTTAAGTTAAGTTAAGTTAAGTTAAGTTAAGTTAAGTTAAGTTAAGTTAAGTTAAGTTAAGTTAAGTTAAGTTAAGTTAAGTTAAGTTAAGTTAAGTTAAGTTAAGTTAAGTTAAGTTAAGTTAAGTTAAGTTAAGTTAAGTTAAGTTAAGTTAAGTTAAGTTAAGTTAAGTTAAGTTAAGTTAAGTTAAGTTAAGTTAAGTTAAGTTAAGTTAAGTTAAGTTAAGTTAAGTTAAGTTAAGTTAAGTTAAGTTAAGTTAAGTTAAGTTAAGTTAAGTTAAGTTAAGTTAAGTTAAGTTAAGTTAAGTTAAGTTAAGTTAAGTTAAGTTAAGTTAAGTTAAGTTAAGTTAAGTTAAGTTAAGTTAAGTTAAGTTAAGTTAAGTTAAGTTAAGTTAAGTTAAGTTAAGTTAAGTTAAGTTAAGTTAAGTTAAGTTAAGTTAAGTTAAGTTAAGTTAAGTTAAGTTAAGTTAAGTTAAGTTAAGTTAAGTTAAGTTAAGTTAAGTTAAGTTAAGTTAAGTTAAGTTAAGTTAAGTTAAGTTAAGTTAAGTTAAGTTAAGTTAAGTTAAGTTAAGTTAAGTTAAGTTAAGTTAAGTTAAGTTAAGTTAAGTTAAGTTAAGTTAAGTTAAGTTAAGTTAAGTTAAGTTAAGTTAAGTTAAGTTAAGTTAAGTTAAGTTAAGTTAAGTTAAGTTAAGTTAAGTTAAGTTAAGTTAAGTTAAGTTAAGTTAAGTTAAGTTAAGTTAAGTTAAGTTAAGTTAAGTTAAGTTAAGTTAAGTTAAGTTAAGTTAAGTTAAGTTAAGTTAAGTTAAGTTAAGTTAAGTTAAGTTAAGTTAAGTTAAGTTAAGTTAAGTTAAGTTAAGTTAAGTTAAGTTAAGTTAAGTTAAGTTAAGTTAAGTTAAGTTAAGTTAAGTTAAGTTAAGTTAAGTTAAGTTAAGTTAAGTTAAGTTAAGTTAAGTTAAGTTAAGTTAAGTTAAGTTAAGTTAAGTTAAGTTAAGTTAAGTTAAGTTAAGTTAAGTTAAGTTAAGTTAAGTTAAGTTAAGTTAAGTTAAGTTAAGTTAAGTTAAGTTAAGTTAAGTTAAGTTAAGTTAAGTTAAGTTAAGTTAAGTTAAGTTAAGTTAAGTTAAGTTAAGTTAAGTTAAGTTAAGTTAAGTTAAGTTAAGTTAAGTTAAGTTAAGTTAAGTTAAGTTAAGTTAAGTTAAGTTAAGTTAAGTTAAGTTAAGTTAAGTTAAGTTAAGTTAAGTTAAGTTAAGTTAAGTTAAGTTAAGTTAAGTTAAGTTAAGTTAAGTTAAGTTAAGTTAAGTTAAGTTAAGTTAAGTTAAGTTAAGTTAAGTTAAGTTAAGTTAAGTTAAGTTAAGTTAAGTTAAGTTAAGTTAAGTTAAGTTAAGTTAAGTTAAGTTAAGTTAAGTTAAGTTAAGTTAAGTTAAGTTAAGTTAAGTTAAGTTAAGTTAAGTTAAGTTAAGTTAAGTTAAGTTAAGTTAAGTTAAGTTAAGTTAAGTTAAGTTAAGTTAAGTTAAGTTAAGTTAAGTTAAGTTAAGTTAAGTTAAGTTAAGTTAAGTTAAGTTAAGTTAAGTTAAGTTAAGTTAAGTTAAGTTAAGTTAAGTTAAGTTAAGTTAAGTTAAGTTAAGTTAAGTTAAGTTAAGTTAAGTTAAGTTAAGTTAAGTTAAGTTAAGTTAAGTTAAGTTAAGTTAAGTTAAGTTAAGTTAAGTTAAGTTAAGTTAAGTTAAGTTAAGTTAAGTTAAGTTAAGTTAAGTTAAGTTAAGTTAAGTTAAGTTAAGTTAAGTTAAGTTAAGTTAAGTTAAGTTAAGTTAAGTTAAGTTAAGTTAAGTTAAGTTAAGTTAAGTTAAGTTAAGTTAAGTTAAGTTAAGTTAAGTTAAGTTAAGTTAAGTTAAGTTAAGTTAAGTTAAGTTAAGTTAAGTTAAGTTAAGTTAAGTTAAGTTAAGTTAAGTTAAGTTAAGTTAAGTTAAGTTAAGTTAAGTTAAGTTAAGTTAAGTTAAGTTAAGTTAAGTTAAGTTAAGTTAAGTTAAGTTAAGTTAAGTTAAGTTAAGTTAAGTTAAGTTAAGTTAAGTTAAGTTAAGTTAAGTTAAGTTAAGTTAAGTTAAGTTAAGTTAAGTTAAGTTAAGTTAAGTTAAGTTAAGTTAAGTTAAGTTAAGTTAAGTTAAGTTAAGTTAAGTTAAGTTAAGTTAAGTTAAGTTAAGTTAAGTTAAGTTAAGTTAAGTTAAGTTAAGTTAAGTTAAGTTAAGTTAAGTTAAGTTAAGTTAAGTTAAGTTAAGTTAAGTTAAGTTAAGTTAAGTTAAGTTAAGTTAAGTTAAGTTAAGTTAAGTTAAGTTAAGTTAAGTTAAGTTAAGTTAAGTTAAGTTAAGTTAAGTTAAGTTAAGTTAAGTTAAGTTAAGTTAAGTTAAGTTAAGTTAAGTTAAGTTAAGTTAAGTTAAGTTAAGTTAAGTTAAGTTAAGTTAAGTTAAGTTAAGTTAAGTTAAGTTAAGTTAAGTTAAGTTAAGTTAAGTTAAGTTAAGTTAAGTTAAGTTAAGTTAAGTTAAGTTAAGTTAAGTTAAGTTAAGTTAAGTTAAGTTAAGTTAAGTTAAGTTAAGTTAAGTTAAGTTAAGTTAAGTTAAGTTAAGTTAAGTTAAGTTAAGTTAAGTTAAGTTAAGTTAAGTTAAGTTAAGTTAAGTTAAGTTAAGTTAAGTTAAGTTAAGTTAAGTTAAGTTAAGTTAAGTTAAGTTAAGTTAAGTTAAGTTAAGTTAAGTTAAGTTAAGTTAAGTTAAGTTAAGTTAAGTTAAGTTAAGTTAAGTTAAGTTAAGTTAAGTTAAGTTAAGTTAAGTTAAGTTAAGTTAAGTTAAGTTAAGTTAAGTTAAGTTAAGTTAAGTTAAGTTAAGTTAAGTTAAGTTAAGTTAAGTTAAGTTAAGTTAAGTTAAGTTAAGTTAAGTTAAGTTAAGTTAAGTTAAGTTAAGTTAAGTTAAGTTAAGTTAAGTTAAGTTAAGTTAAGTTAAGTTAAGTTAAGTTAAGTTAAGTTAAGTTAAGTTAAGTTAAGTTAAGTTAAGTTAAGTTAAGTTAAGTTAAGTTAAGTTAAGTTAAGTTAAGTTAAGTTAAGTTAAGTTAAGTTAAGTTAAGTTAAGTTAAGTTAAGTTAAGTTAAGTTAAGTTAAGTTAAGTTAAGTTAAGTTAAGTTAAGTTAAGTTAAGTTAAGTTAAGTTAAGTTAAGTTAAGTTAAGTTAAGTTAAGTTAAGTTAAGTTAAGTTAAGTTAAGTTAAGTTAAGTTAAGTTAAGTTAAGTTAAGTTAAGTTAAGTTAAGTTAAGTTAAGTTAAGTTAAGTTAAGTTAAGTTAAGTTAAGTTAAGTTAAGTTAAGTTAAGTTAAGTTAAGTTAAGTTAAGTTAAGTTAAGTTAAGTTAAGTTAAGTTAAGTTAAGTTAAGTTAAGTTAAGTTAAGTTAAGTTAAGTTAAGTTAAGTTAAGTTAAGTTAAGTTAAGTTAAGTTAAGTTAAGTTAAGTTAAGTTAAGTTAAGTTAAGTTAAGTTAAGTTAAGTTAAGTTAAGTTAAGTTAAGTTAAGTTAAGTTAAGTTAAGTTAAGTTAAGTTAAGTTAAGTTAAGTTAAGTTAAGTTAAGTTAAGTTAAGTTAAGTTAAGTTAAGTTAAGTTAAGTTAAGTTAAGTTAAGTTAAGTTAAGTTAAGTTAAGTTAAGTTAAGTTAAGTTAAGTTAAGTTAAGTTAAGTTAAGTTAAGTTAAGTTAAGTTAAGTTAAGTTAAGTTAAGTTAAGTTAAGTTAAGTTAAGTTAAGTTAAGTTAAGTTAAGTTAAGTTAAGTTAAGTTAAGTTAAGTTAAGTTAAGTTAAGTTAAGTTAAGTTAAGTTAAGTTAAGTTAAGTTAAGTTAAGTTAAGTTAAGTTAAGTTAAGTTAAGTTAAGTTAAGTTAAGTTAAGTTAAGTTAAGTTAAGTTAAGTTAAGTTAAGTTAAGTTAAGTTAAGTTAAGTTAAGTTAAGTTAAGTTAAGTTAAGTTAAGTTAAGTTAAGTTAAGTTAAGTTAAGTTAAGTTAAGTTAAGTTAAGTTAAGTTAAGTTAAGTTAAGTTAAGTTAAGTTAAGTTAAGTTAAGTTAAGTTAAGTTAAGTTAAGTTAAGTTAAGTTAAGTTAAGTTAAGTTAAGTTAAGTTAAGTTAAGTTAAGTTAAGTTAAGTTAAGTTAAGTTAAGTTAAGTTAAGTTAAGTTAAGTTAAGTTAAGTTAAGTTAAGTTAAGTTAAGTTAAGTTAAGTTAAGTTAAGTTAAGTTAAGTTAAGTTAAGTTAAGTTAAGTTAAGTTAAGTTAAGTTAAGTTAAGTTAAGTTAAGTTAAGTTAAGTTAAGTTAAGTTAAGTTAAGTTAAGTTAAGTTAAGTTAAGTTAAGTTAAGTTAAGTTAAGTTAAGTTAAGTTAAGTTAAGTTAAGTTAAGTTAAGTTAAGTTAAGTTAAGTTAAGTTAAGTTAAGTTAAGTTAAGTTAAGTTAAGTTAAGTTAAGTTAAGTTAAGTTAAGTTAAGTTAAGTTAAGTTAAGTTAAGTTAAGTTAAGTTAAGTTAAGTTAAGTTAAGTTAAGTTAAGTTAAGTTAAGTTAAGTTAAGTTAAGTTAAGTTAAGTTAAGTTAAGTTAAGTTAAGTTAAGTTAAGTTAAGTTAAGTTAAGTTAAGTTAAGTTAAGTTAAGTTAAGTTAAGTTAAGTTAAGTTAAGTTAAGTTAAGTTAAGTTAAGTTAAGTTAAGTTAAGTTAAGTTAAGTTAAGTTAAGTTAAGTTAAGTTAAGTTAAGTTAAGTTAAGTTAAGTTAAGTTAAGTTAAGTTAAGTTAAGTTAAGTTAAGTTAAGTTAAGTTAAGTTAAGTTAAGTTAAGTTAAGTTAAGTTAAGTTAAGTTAAGTTAAGTTAAGTTAAGTTAAGTTAAGTTAAGTTAAGTTAAGTTAAGTTAAGTTAAGTTAAGTTAAGTTAAGTTAAGTTAAGTTAAGTTAAGTTAAGTTAAGTTAAGTTAAGTTAAGTTAAGTTAAGTTAAGTTAAGTTAAGTTAAGTTAAGTTAAGTTAAGTTAAGTTAAGTTAAGTTAAGTTAAGTTAAGTTAAGTTAAGTTAAGTTAAGTTAAGTTAAGTTAAGTTAAGTTAAGTTAAGTTAAGTTAAGTTAAGTTAAGTTAAGTTAAGTTAAGTTAAGTTAAGTTAAGTTAAGTTAAGTTAAGTTAAGTTAAGTTAAGTTAAGTTAAGTTAAGTTAAGTTAAGTTAAGTTAAGTTAAGTTAAGTTAAGTTAAGTTAAGTTAAGTTAAGTTAAGTTAAGTTAAGTTAAGTTAAGTTAAGTTAAGTTAAGTTAAGTTAAGTTAAGTTAAGTTAAGTTAAGTTAAGTTAAGTTAAGTTAAGTTAAGTTAAGTTAAGTTAAGTTAAGTTAAGTTAAGTTAAGTTAAGTTAAGTTAAGTTAAGTTAAGTTAAGTTAAGTTAAGTTAAGTTAAGTTAAGTTAAGTTAAGTTAAGTTAAGTTAAGTTAAGTTAAGTTAAGTTAAGTTAAGTTAAGTTAAGTTAAGTTAAGTTAAGTTAAGTTAAGTTAAGTTAAGTTAAGTTAAGTTAAGTTAAGTTAAGTTAAGTTAAGTTAAGTTAAGTTAAGTTAAGTTAAGTTAAGTTAAGTTAAGTTAAGTTAAGTTAAGTTAAGTTAAGTTAAGTTAAGTTAAGTTAAGTTAAGTTAAGTTAAGTTAAGTTAAGTTAAGTTAAGTTAAGTTAAGTTAAGTTAAGTTAAGTTAAGTTAAGTTAAGTTAAGTTAAGTTAAGTTAAGTTAAGTTAAGTTAAGTTAAGTTAAGTTAAGTTAAGTTAAGTTAAGTTAAGTTAAGTTAAGTTAAGTTAAGTTAAGTTAAGTTAAGTTAAGTTAAGTTAAGTTAAGTTAAGTTAAGTTAAGTTAAGTTAAGTTAAGTTAAGTTAAGTTAAGTTAAGTTAAGTTAAGTTAAGTTAAGTTAAGTTAAGTTAAGTTAAGTTAAGTTAAGTTAAGTTAAGTTAAGTTAAGTTAAGTTAAGTTAAGTTAAGTTAAGTTAAGTTAAGTTAAGTTAAGTTAAGTTAAGTTAAGTTAAGTTAAGTTAAGTTAAGTTAAGTTAAGTTAAGTTAAGTTAAGTTAAGTTAAGTTAAGTTAAGTTAAGTTAAGTTAAGTTAAGTTAAGTTAAGTTAAGTTAAGTTAAGTTAAGTTAAGTTAAGTTAAGTTAAGTTAAGTTAAGTTAAGTTAAGTTAAGTTAAGTTAAGTTAAGTTAAGTTAAGTTAAGTTAAGTTAAGTTAAGTTAAGTTAAGTTAAGTTAAGTTAAGTTAAGTTAAGTTACGTTAAGTTAAGTTAAGTTAAGTTAAGTTAAGTTAAGTTAAGTTAAGTTAAGTTAAGTTAAGTTAAGTTAAGCTAACTTAAGCTTAAGCTTAACTTAACTTAACTTAACTTAACTTAAGTTAACTTAACTTAACTTAACGTTAAGTTAAGCTTAACTTAAGCTTAACTTAACTTAACTTAACTTAAGCTTAACTTAAGTTAACTTAACTTAACTTAACTTAAGCTTAACGTTAACTACTTAAGTTAACTTAACTTAACGTTAACTTAACTTAACGTTAACGTAACTTAACTTAAGCTTAACTTAAGTTAACTTAACTTAAGCTTAAGCTTAACTTAAGCTTAAGCTTAACTTAACTTAACTTAACTTAACTTAACTTAACTTAACTTAACTTAACTTAACTTAACTTAACTTAACTTAACTTAACTTAACTTAACTTAACTTAACTTAACTTAACTTAACTTAACTTAACTTAACTTAACTTAACTTAACTTAACTTAACTTAACTTAACTTAACTTAACTTAACTTAACTTAACTTAACTTAACTTAACTTAACTTAACTTAACTTAACTTAACTTAACTTAACTTAACTTAACTTAACTTAACTTAACTTAACTTAACTTAACTTAACTTAACTTAACTTAACTTAACTTAACTTAACTTAACTTAACTTAACTTAACTTAACTTAACTTAACTTAACTTAACTTAACTTAACTTAACTTAACTTAACTTAACTTAACTTAACTTAACTTAACTTAACTTAACTTAACTTAACTTAACTTAACTTAACTTAACTTAACTTAACTTAACTTAACTTAACTTAACTTAACTTAACTTAACTTAACTTAACTTAACTTAACTTAACTTAACTTAACTTAACTTAACTTAACTTAACTTAACTTAACTTAACTTAACTTAACTTAACTTAACTTAACTTAACTTAACTTAACTTAACTTAACTTAACTTAACTTAACTTAACTTAACTTAACTTAACTTAACTTAACTTAACTTAACTTAACTTAACTTAACTTAACTTAACTTAACTTAACTTAACTTAACTTAACTTAACTTAACTTAACTTAACTTAACTTAACTTAACTTAACTTAACTTAACTTAACTTAACTTAACTTAACTTAACTTAACTTAACTTAACTTAACTTAACTTAACTTAACTTAACTTAACTTAACTTAACTTAACTTAACTTAACTTAACTTAACTTAACTTAACTTAACTTAACTTAACTTAACTTAACTTAACTTAACTTAACTTAACTTAACTTAACTTAACTTAACTTAACTTAACTTAACTTAACTTAACTTAACTTAACTTAACTTAACTTAACTTAACTTAACTTAACTTAACTTAACTTAACTTAACTTAACTTAACTTAACTTAACTTAACTTAACTTAACTTAACTTAACTTAACTTAACTTAACTTAACTTAACTTAACTTAACTTAACTTAACTTAACTTAACTTAACTTAACTTAACTTAACTTAACTTAACTTAACTTAACTTAACTTAACTTAACTTAACTTAACTTAACTTAACTTAACTTAACTTAACTTAACTTAACTTAACTTAACTTAACTTAACTTAACTTAACTTAACTTAACTTAACTTAACTTAACTTAACTTAACTTAACTTAACTTAACTTAACTTAACTTAACTTAACTTAACTTAACTTAACTTAACTTAACTTAACTTAACTTAACTTAACTTAACTTAACTTAACTTAACTTAACTTAACTTAACTTAACTTAACTTAACTTAACTTAACTTAACTTAACTTAACTTAACTTAACTTAACTTAACTTAACTTAACTTAACTTAACTTAACTTAACTTAACTTAACTTAACTTAACTTAACTTAACTTAACTTAACTTAACTTAACTTAACTTAACTTAACTTAACTTAACTTAACTTAACTTAACTTAACTTAACTTAACTTAACTTAACTTAACTTAACTTAACTTAACTTAACTTAACTTAACTTAACTTAACTTAACTTAACTTAACTTAACTTAACTTAACTTAACTTAACTTAACTTAACTTAACTTAACTTAACTTAACTTAACTTAACTTAACTTAACTTAACTTAACTTAACTTAACTTAACTTAACTTAACTTAACTTAACTTAACTTAACTTAACTTAACTTAACTTAACTTAACTTAACTTAACTTAACTTAACTTAACTTAACTTAACTTAACTTAACTTAACTTAACTTAACTTAACTTAACTTAACTTAACTTAACTTAACTTAACTTAACTTAACTTAACTTAACTTAACTTAACTTAACTTAACTTAACTTAACTTAACTTAACTTAACTTAACTTAACTTAACTTAACTTAACTTAACTTAACTTAACTTAACTTAACTTAACTTAACTTAACTTAACTTAACTTAACTTAACTTAACTTAACTTAACTTAACTTAACTTAACTTAACTTAACTTAACTTAACTTAACTTAACTTAACTTAACTTAACTTAACTTAACTTAACTTAACTTAACTTAACTTAACTTAACTTAACTTAACTTAACTTAACTTAACTTAACTTAACTTAACTTAACTTAACTTAACTTAACTTAACTTAACTTAACTTAACTTAACTTAACTTAACTTAACTTAACTTAACTTAACTTAACTTAACTTAACTTAACTTAACTTAACTTAACTTAACTTAACTTAACTTAACTTAACTTAACTTAACTTAACTTAACTTAACTTAACTTAACTTAACTTAACTTAACTTAACTTAACTTAACTTAACTTAACTTAACTTAACTTAACTTAACTTAACTTAACTTAACTTAACTTAACTTAACTTAACTTAACTTAACTTAACTTAACTTAACTTAACTTAACTTAACTTAACTTAACTTAACTTAACTTAACTTAACTTAACTTAACTTAACTTAACTTAACTTAACTTAACTTAACTTAACTTAACTTAACTTAACTTAACTTAACTTAACTTAACTTAACTTAACTTAACTTAACTTAACTTAACTTAACTTAACTTAACTTAACTTAACTTAACTTAACTTAACTTAACTTAACTTAACTTAACTTAACTTAACTTAACTTAACTTAACTTAACTTAACTTAACTTAACTTAACTTAACTTAACTTAACTTAACTTAACTTAACTTAACTTAACTTAACTTAACTTAACTTAACTTAACTTAACTTAACTTAACTTAACTTAACTTAACTTAACTTAACTTAACTTAACTTAACTTAACTTAACTTAACTTAACTTAACTTAACTTAACTTAACTTAACTTAACTTAACTTAACTTAACTTAACTTAACTTAACTTAACTTAACTTAACTTAACTTAACTTAACTTAACTTAACTTAACTTAACTTAACTTAACTTAACTTAACTTAACTTAACTTAACTTAACTTAACTTAACTTAACTTAACTTAACTTAACTTAACTTAACTTAACTTAACTTAACTTAACTTAACTTAACTTAACTTAACTTAACTTAACTTAACTTAACTTAACTTAACTTAACTTAACTTAACTTAACTTAACTTAACTTAACTTAACTTAACTTAACTTAACTTAACTTAACTTAACTTAACTTAACTTAACTTAACTTAACTTAACTTAACTTAACTTAACTTAACTTAACTTAACTTAACTTAACTTAACTTAACTTAACTTAACTTAACTTAACTTAACTTAACTTAACTTAACTTAACTTAACTTAACTTAACTTAACTTAACTTAACTTAACTTAACTTAACTTAACTTAACTTAACTTAACTTAACTTAACTTAACTTAACTTAACTTAACTTAACTTAACTTAACTTAACTTAACTTAACTTAACTTAACTTAACTTAACTTAACTTAACTTAACTTAACTTAACTTAACTTAACTTAACTTAACTTAACTTAACTTAACTTAACTTAACTTAACTTAACTTAACTTAACTTAACTTAACTTAACTTAACTTAACTTAACTTAACTTAACTTAACTTAACTTAACTTAACTTAACTTAACTTAACTTAACTTAACTTAACTTAACTTAACTTAACTTAACTTAACTTAACTTAACTTAACTTAACTTAACTTAACTTAACTTAACTTAACTTAACTTAACTTAACTTAACTTAACTTAACTTAACTTAACTTAACTTAACTTAACTTAACTTAACTTAACTTAACTTAACTTAACTTAACTTAACTTAACTTAACTTAACTTAACTTAACTTAACTTAACTTAACTTAACTTAACTTAACTTAACTTAACTTAACTTAACTTAACTTAACTTAACTTAACTTAACTTAACTTAACTTAACTTAACTTAACTTAACTTAACTTAACTTAACTTAACTTAACTTAACTTAACTTAACTTAACTTAACTTAACTTAACTTAACTTAACTTAACTTAACTTAACTTAACTTAACTTAACTTAACTTAACTTAACTTAACTTAACTTAACTTAACTTAACTTAACTTAACTTAACTTAACTTAACTTAACTTAACTTAACTTAACTTAACTTAACTTAACTTAACTTAACTTAACTTAACTTAACTTAACTTAACTTAACTTAACTTAACTTAACTTAACTTAACTTAACTTAACTTAACTTAACTTAACTTAACTTAACTTAACTTAACTTAACTTAACTTAACTTAACTTAACTTAACTTAACTTAACTTAACTTAACTTAACTTAACTTAACTTAACTTAACTTAACTTAACTTAACTTAACTTAACTTAACTTAACTTAACTTAACTTAACTTAACTTAACTTAACTTAACTTAACTTAACTTAACTTAACTTAACTTAACTTAACTTAACTTAACTTAACTTAACTTAACTTAACTTAACTTAACTTAACTTAACTTAACTTAACTTAACTTAACTTAACTTAACTTAACTTAACTTAACTTAACTTAACTTAACTTAACTTAACTTAACTTAACTTAACTTAACTTAACTTAACTTAACTTAACTTAACTTAACTTAACTTAACTTAACTTAACTTAACTTAACTTAACTTAACTTAACTTAACTTAACTTAACTTAACTTAACTTAACTTAACTTAACTTAACTTAACTTAACTTAACTTAACTTAACTTAACTTAACTTAACTTAACTTAACTTAACTTAACTTAACTTAACTTAACTTAACTTAACTTAACTTAACTTAACTTAACTTAACTTAACTTAACTTAACTTAACTTAACTTAACTTAACTTAACTTAACTTAACTTAACTTAACTTAACTTAACTTAACTTAACTTAACTTAACTTAACTTAACTTAACTTAACTTAACTTAACTTAACTTAACTTAACTTAACTTAACTTAACTTAACTTAACTTAACTTAACTTAACTTAACTTAACTTAACTTAACTTAACTTAACTTAACTTAACTTAACTTAACTTAACTTAACTTAACTTAACTTAACTTAACTTAACTTAACTTAACTTAACTTAACTTAACTTAACTTAACTTAACTTAACTTAACTTAACTTAACTTAACTTAACTTAACTTAACTTAACTTAACTTAACTTAACTTAACTTAACTTAACTTAACTTAACTTAACTTAACTTAACTTAACTTAACTTAACTTAACTTAACTTAACTTAACTTAACTTAACTTAACTTAACTTAACTTAACTTAACTTAACTTAACTTAACTTAACTTAACTTAACTTAACTTAACTTAACTTAACTTAACTTAACTTAACTTAACTTAACTTAACTTAACTTAACTTAACTTAACTTAACTTAACTTAACTTAACTTAACTTAACTTAACTTAACTTAACTTAACTTAACTTAACTTAACTTAACTTAACTTAACTTAACTTAACTTAACTTAACTTAACTTAACTTAACTTAACTTAACTTAACTTAACTTAACTTAACTTAACTTAACTTAACTTAACTTAACTTAACTTAACTTAACTTAACTTAACTTAACTTAACTTAACTTAACTTAACTTAACTTAACTTAACTTAACTTAACTTAACTTAACTTAACTTAACTTAACTTAACTTAACTTAACTTAACTTAACTTAACTTAACTTAACTTAACTTAACTTAACTTAACTTAACTTAACTTAACTTAACTTAACTTAACTTAACTTAACTTAACTTAACTTAACTTAACTTAACTTAACTTAACTTAACTTAACTTAACTTAACTTAACTTAACTTAACTTAACTTAACTTAACTTAACTTAACTTAACTTAACTTAACTTAACTTAACTTAACTTAACTTAACTTAACTTAACTTAACTTAACTTAACTTAACTTAACTTAACTTAACTTAACTTAACTTAACTTAACTTAACTTAACTTAACTTAACTTAACTTAACTTAACTTAACTTAACTTAACTTAACTTAACTTAACTTAACTTAACTTAACTTAACTTAACTTAACTTAACTTAACTTAACTTAACTTAACTTAACTTAACTTAACTTAACTTAACTTAACTTAACTTAACTTAACTTAACTTAACTTAACTTAACTTAACTTAACTTAACTTCACTTAACTTAACTTAACTTAACTTAACTTAACTTAACTTAACTTAACTTAACTTAACTTAACTTAACTTAACTTAACTTAACTTAACTTAACTTAACTTAACTTAACTTAACTTAACTTAACTTAACTTAACTTAACTTAACTTAACTTAACTTAACTTAACTTAACTTAACTTAACTTAACTTAACTTAACTTAACTTAACTTAACTTAACTTAACTTAACTTAACTTAACTTAACTTAACTTAACTTAACTTAACTTAACTTAACTTAACTTAACTTAACTTAACTTAACTTAACTTAACTTAACTTAACTTAACTTAACTTAACTTAACTTAACTTAACTTAACTTAACTTAACTTAACTTAACTTAACTTAACTTAACTTAACTTAACTTAACTTAACTTAACTTAACTTAACTTAACTTAACTTAACTTAACTTAACTTAACTTAACTTAACTTAACTTAACTTAACTTAACTTAACTTAACTTAACTTAACTTAACTTAACTTAACTTAACTTAACTTAACTTAACTTAACTTAACTTAACTTAACTTAACTTAACTTAACTTAACTTAACTTAACTTAACTTAACTTAACTTAACTTAACTTAACTTAACTTAACTTAACTTAACTTAACTTAACTTAACTTAACTTAACTTAACTTAACTTAACTTAACTTAACTTAACTTAACTTAACTTAACTTAACTTAACTTAACTTAACTTAACTTAACTTAACTTAACTTAACTTAACTTAACTTAACTTAACTTAACTTAACTTAACTTAACTTAACTTAACTTAACTTAACTTAACTTAACTTAACTTAACTTAACTTAACTTAACTTAACTTAACTTAACTTAACTTAACTTAACTTAACTTAACTTAACTTAACTTAACTTAACTTAACTTAACTTAACTTAACTTAACTTAACTTAACTTAACTTAACTTAACTTAACTTAACTTAACTTAACTTAACTTAACTTAACTTAACTTAACTTAACTTAACTTAACTTAACTTAACTTAACTTAACTTAACTTAACTTAACTTAACTTAACTTAACTTAACTTAACTTAACTTAACTTAACTTAACTTAACTTAACTTAACTTAACTTAACTTAACTTAACTTAACTTAACTTAACTTAACTTAACTTAACTTAACTTAACTTAACTTAACTTAACTTAACTTAACTTAACTTAACTTAACTTAACTTAACTTAACTTAACTTAACTTAACTTAACTTAACTTAACTTAACTTAACTTAACTTAACTTAACTTAACTTAACTTAACTTAACTTAACTTAACTTAACTTAACTTAACTTAACTTAACTTAACTTAACTTAACTTAACTTAACTTAACTTAACTTAACTTAACTTAACTTAACTTAACTTAACTTAACTTAACTTAACTTAACTTAACTTAACTTAACTTAACTTAACTTAACTTAACTTAACTTAACTTAACTTAACTTAACTTAACTTAACTTAACTTAACTTAACTTAACTTAACTTAACTTAACTTAACTTAACTTAACTTAACTTAACTTAACTTAACTTAACTTAACTTAACTTAACTTAACTTAACTTAACTTAACTTAACTTAACTTAACTTAACTTAACTTAACTTAACTTAACTTAACTTAACTTAACTTAACTTAACTTAACTTAACTTAACTTAACTTAACTTAACTTAACTTAACTTAACTTAACTTAACTTAACTTAACTTAACTTAACTTAACTTAACTTAACTTAACTTAACTTAACTTAACTTAACTTAACTTAACTTAACTTAACTTAACTTAACTTAACTTAACTTAACTTAACTTAACTTAACTTAACTTAACTTAACTTAACTTAACTTAACTTAACTTAACTTAACTTAACTTAACTTAACTTAACTTAACTTAACTTAACTTAACTTAACTTAACTTAACTTAACTTAACTTAACTTAACTTAACTTAACTTAACTTAACTTAACTTAACTTAACTTAACTTAACTTAACTTAACTTAACTTAACTTAACTTAACTTAACTTAACTTAACTTAACTTAACTTAACTTAACTTAACTTAACTTAACTTAACTTAACTTAACTTAACTTAACTTAACTTAACTTAACTTAACTTAACTTAACTTAACTTAACTTAACTTAACTTAACTTAACTTAACTTAACTTAACTTAACTTAACTTAACTTAACTTAACTTAACTTAACTTAACTTAACTTAACTTAACTTAACTTAACTTAACTTAACTTAACTTAACTTAACTTAACTTAACTTAACTTAACTTAACTTAACTTAACTTAACTTAACTTAACTTAACTTAACTTAACTTAACTTAACTTAACTTAACTTAACTTAACTTAACTTAACTTAACTTAACTTAACTTAACTTAACTTAACTTAACTTAACTTAACTTAACTTAACTTAACTTAACTTAACTTAACTTAACTTAACTTAACTTAACTTAACTTAACTTAACTTAACTTAACTTAACTTAACTTAACTTAACTTAACTTAACTTAACTTAACTTAACTTAACTTAACTTAACTTAACTTAACTTAACTTAACTTAACTTAACTTAACTTAACTTAACTTAACTTAACTTAACTTAACTTAACTTAACTTAACTTAACTTAACTTAACTTAACTTAACTTAACTTAACTTAACTTAACTTAACTTAACTTAACTTAACTTAACTTAACTTAACTTAACTTAACTTAACTTAACTTAACTTAACTTAACTTAACTTAACTTAACTTAACTTAACTTAACTTAACTTAACTTAACTTAACTTAACTTAACTTAACTTAACTTAACTTAACTTAACTTAACTTAACTTAACTTAACTTAACTTAACTTAACTTAACTTAACTTAACTTAACTTAACTTAACTTAACTTAACTTAACTTAACTTAACTTAACTTAACTTAACTTAACTTAACTTAACTTAACTTAACTTAACTTAACTTAACTTAACTTAACTTAACTTAACTTAACTTAACTTAACTTAACTTAACTTAACTTAACTTAACTTAACTTAACTTAACTTAACTTAACTTAACTTAACTTAACTTAACTTAACTTAACTTAACTTAACTTAACTTAACTTAACTTAACTTAACTTAACTTAACTTAACTTAACTTAACTTAACTTAACTTAACTTAACTTAACTTAACTTAACTTAACTTAACTTAACTTAACTTAACTTAACTTAACTTAACTTAACTTAACTTAACTTAACTTAACTTAACTTAACTTAACTTAACTTAACTTAACTTAACTTAACTTAACTTAACTTAACTTAACTTAACTTAACTTAACTTAACTTAACTTAACTTAACTTAACTTAACTTAACTTAACTTAACTTAACTTAACTTAACTTAACTTAACTTAACTTAACTTAACTTAACTTAACTTAACTTAACTTAACTTAACTTAACTTAACTTAACTTAACTTAACTTAACTTAACTTAACTTAACTTAACTTAACTTAACTTAACTTAACTTAACTTAACTTAACTTAACTTAACTTAACTTAACTTAACTTAACTTAACTTAACTTAACTTAACTTAACTTAACTTAACTTAACTTAACTTAACTTAACTTAACTTAACTTAACTTAACTTAACTTAACTTAACTTAACTTAACTTAACTTAACTTAACTTAACTTAACTTAACTTAACTTAACTTAACTTAACTTAACTTAACTTAACTTAACTTAACTTAACTTAACTTAACTTAACTTAACTTAACTTAACTTAACTTAACTTAACTTAACTTAACTTAACTTAACTTAACTTAACTTAACTTAACTTAACTTAACTTAACTTAACTTAACTTAACTTAACTTAACTTAACTTAACTTAACTTAACTTAACTTAACTTAACTTAACTTAACTTAACTTAACTTAACTTAACTTAACTTAACTTAACTTAACTTAACTTAACTTAACTTAACTTAACTTAACTTAACTTAACTTAACTTAACTTAACTTAACTTAACTTAACTTAACTTAACTTAACTTAACTTAACTTAACTTAACTTAACTTAACTTAACTTAACTTAACTTAACTTAACTTAACTTAACTTAACTTAACTTAACTTAACTTAACTTAACTTAACTTAACTTAACTTAACTTAACTTAACTTAACTTAACTTAACTTAACTTAACTTAACTTAACTTAACTTAACTTAACTTAACTTAACTTAACTTAACTTAACTTAACTTAACTTAACTTAACTTAACTTAACTTAACTTAACTTAACTTAACTTAACTTAACTTAACTTAACTTAACTTAACTTAACTTAACTTAACTTAACTTAACTTAACTTAACTTAACTTAACTTAACTTAACTTAACTTAACTTAACTTAACTTAACTTAACTTAACTTAACTTAACTTAACTTAACTTAACTTAACTTAACTTAACTTAACTTAACTTAACTTAACTTAACTTAACTTAACTTAACTTAACTTAACTTAACTTAACTTAACTTAACTTAACTTAACTTAACTTAACTTAACTTAACTTAACTTAACTTAAGTTAAGTTAAGTTAAGTTAAGTTAAGTTAAGTTAAGTTAAGTTAAGTTAAGTTAAGTTAAGTTAAGTTAAGT
Source organism: Stomorhina lunata (assembly GCA_933228675.1). Taxonomy (NCBI): domain Eukaryota; kingdom Metazoa; phylum Arthropoda; class Insecta; order Diptera; family Rhiniidae; genus Stomorhina; species Stomorhina lunata. Next base: position 74,426,741 of record OW121744.1, read on the forward strand.
TAAGTTAAGTTAAGTTAAGTTAAGTTAAGTTAAGTTAAGTTAACTTAAGTTAAGTTAAGTTAAGTTAAGTTAAGTTAAGTTAAGTTAAGTTAAGTTAAGTTAAGTTAAGTTAAGTTAAGTTAAGTTAAGTTAAGTTAAGTTAAGTTAAGTTAAGTTAAGTTAAGTTAAGTTAAGTTAAGTTAAGTTAAGTTAAGTTAAGTTAAGTTAAGTTAAGTTAAGTTAAGTTAAGTTAAGTTAAGTTAAGTTAAGTTAAGTTAAGTTAAGTTAAGTTAAGTTAAGTTAAGTTAAGTTAAGTTAAGTTAAGTTAAGTTAAGTTAAGTTAAGTTAAGTTAAGTTAAGTTAAGTTAAGTTAAGTTAAGTTAAGTTAAGTTAAGTTAAGTTAAGTTAAGTTAAGTTAAGTTAAGTTAAGTTAAGTTAAGTTAAGTTAAGTTAAGTTAAGTTAAGTTAAGTTAAGTTAAGTTAAGTTAAGTTAAGTTAAGTTAAGTTAAGTTAAGTTAAGTTAAGTTAAGTTAAGTTAAGTTAAGTTAAGTTAAGTTAAGTTAAGTTAAGTTAAGTTAAGTTAAGTTAAGTTAAGTTAAGTTAAGTTAAGTTAAGTTAAGTTAAGTTAAGTTAAGTTAAGTTAAGTTAAGTTAAGTTAAGTTAAGTTAAGTTAAGTTAAGTTAAGTTAAGTTAAGTTAAGTTAAGTTAAGTTAAGTTAAGTTAAGTTAAGTTAAGTTAAGTTAAGTTAAGTTAAGTTAAGTTAAGTTAAGTTAAGTTAAGTTAAGTTAAGTTAAGTTAAGTTAAGTTAAGTTAAGTTAAGTTAAGTTAAGTTAAGTTAAGTTAAGTTAAGTTAAGTTAAGTTAAGTTAAGTTAAGTTAAGTTAAGTTAAGTTAAGTTAAGTTAAGTTAAGTTAAGTTAAGTTAAGTTAAGTTAAGTTAAGTTAAGTTAAGTTAAGTTAAGTTAAGTTAAGTTAAGTTAAGTTAAGTTAAGTTAAGTTAAGTTAAGTTAAGTTAAGTTAAGTTAAGTTAAGTTAAGTTAAGTTAAGTTAAGTTAAGTTAAGTTAAGTTAAGTTAAGTTAAGTTAAGTTAAGTTAAGTTAAGTTAAGTTAAGTTAAGTTAAGTTAAGTTAAGTTAAGTTAAGTTAAGTTAAGTTAAGTTAAGTTAAGTTAAGTTAAGTTAAGTTAAGTTAAGTTAAGTTAAGTTAAGTTAAGTTAAGTTAAGTTAAGTTAAGTTAAGTTAAGTTAAGTTAAGTTAAGTTAAGTTAAGTTAAGTTAAGTTAAGTTAAGTTAAGTTAAGTTAAGTTAAGTTAAGTTAAGTTAAGTTAAGTTAAGTTAAGTTAAGTTAAGTTAAGTTAAGTTAAGTTAAGTTAAGTTAAGTTAAGTTAAGTTAAGTTAAGTTAAGTTAAGTTAAGTTAAGTTAAGTTAAGTTAAGTTAAGTTAAGTTAAGTTAAGTTAAGTTAAGTTAAGTTAAGTTAAGTTAAGTTAAGTTAAGTTAAGTTAAGTTAAGTTAAGTTAAGTTAAGTTAAGTTAAGTTAAGTTAAGTTAAGTTAAGTTAAGTTAAGTTAAGTTAAGTTAAGTTAAGTTAAGTTAAGTTAAGTTAAGTTAAGTTAAGTTAAGTTAAGTTAAGTTAAGTTAAGTTAAGTTAAGTTAAGTTAAGTTAAGTTAAGTTAAGTTAAGTTAAGTTAAGTTAAGTTAAGTTAAGTTAAGTTAAGTTAAGTTAAGTTAAGTTAAGTTAAGTTAAGTTAAGTTAAGTTAAGTTAAGTTAAGTTAAGTTAAGTTAAGTTAAGTTAAGTTAAGTTAAGTTAAGTTAAGTTAAGTTAAGTTAAGTTAAGTTAAGTTAAGTTAAGTTAAGTTAAGTTAAGTTAAGTTAAGTTAAGTTAAGTTAAGTTAAGTTAAGTTAAGTTAAGTTAAGTTAAGTTAAGTTAAGTTAAGTTAAGTTAAGTTAAGTTAAGTTAAGTTAAGTTAAGTTAAGTTAAGTTAAGTTAAGTTAAGTTAAGTTAAGTTAAGTTAAGTTAAGTTAAGTTAAGTTAAGTTAAGTTAAGTTAAGTTAAGTTAAGTTAAGTTAAGTTAAGTTAAGTTAAGTTAAGTTAAGTTAAGTTAAGTTAAGTTAAGTTAAGTTAAGTTAAGTTAAGTTAAGTTAAGTTAAGTTAAGTTAAGTTAAGTTAAGTTAAGTTAAGTTAAGTTAAGTTAAGTTAAGTTAAGTTAAGTTAAGTTAAGTTAAGTTAAGTTAAGTTAAGTTAAGTTAAGTTAAGTTAAGTTAAGTTAAGTTAAGTTAAGTTAAGTTAAGTTAAGTTAAGTTAAGTTAAGTTAAGTTAAGTTAAGTTAAGTTAAGTTAAGTTAAGTTAAGTTAAGTTAAGTTAAGTTAAGTTAAGTTAAGTTAAGTTAAGTTAAGTTAAGTTAAGTTAAGTTAAGTTAAGTTAAGTTAAGTTAAGTTAAGTTAAGTTAAGTTAAGTTAAGTTAAGTTAAGTTAAGTTAAGTTAAGTTAAGTTAAGTTAAGTTAAGTTAAGTTAAGTTAAGTTAAGTTAAGTTAAGTTAAGTTAAGTTAAGTTAAGTTAAGTTAAGTTAAGTTAAGTTAAGTTAAGTTAAGTTAAGTTAAGTTAAGTTAAGTTAAGTTAAGTTAAGTTAAGTTAAGTTAAGTTAAGTTAAGTTAAGTTAAGTTAAGTTAAGTTAAGTTAAGTTAAGTTAAGTTAAGTTAAGTTAAGTTAAGTTAAGTTAAGTTAAGTTAAGTTAAGTTAAGTTAAGTTAAGTTAAGTTAAGTTAAGTTAAGTTAAGTTAAGTTAAGTTAAGTTAAGTTAAGTTAAGTTAAGTTAAGTTAAGTTAAGTTAAGTTAAGTTAAGTTAAGTTAAGTTAAGTTAAGTTAAGTTAAGTTAAGTTAAGTTAAGTTAAGTTAAGTTAAGTTAAGTTAAGTTAAGTTAAGTTAAGTTAAGTTAAGTTAAGTTAAGTTAAGTTAAGTTAAGTTAAGTTAAGTTAAGTTAAGTTAAGTTAAGTTAAGTTAAGTTAAGTTAAGTTAAGTTAAGTTAAGTTAAGTTAAGTTAAGTTAAGTTAAGTTAAGTTAAGTTAAGTTAAGTTAAGTTAAGTTAAGTTAAGTTAAGTTAAGTTAAGTTAAGTTAAGTTAAGTTAAGTTAAGTTAAGTTAAGTTAAGTTAAGTTAAGTTAAGTTAAGTTAAGTTAAGTTAAGTTAAGTTAAGTTAAGTTAAGTTAAGTTAAGTTAAGTTAAGTTAAGTTAAGTTAAGTTAAGTTAAGTTAAGTTAAGTTAAGTTAAGTTAAGTTAAGTTAAGTTAAGTTAAGTTAAGTTAAGTTAAGTTAAGTTAAGTTAAGTTAAGTTAAGTTAAGTTAAGTTAAGTTAAGTTAAGTTAAGTTAAGTTAAGTTAAGTTAAGTTAAGTTAAGTTAAGTTAAGTTAAGTTAAGTTAAGTTAAGTTAAGTTAAGTTAAGTTAAGTTAAGTTAAGTTAAGTTAAGTTAAGTTAAGTTAAGTTAAGTTAAGTTAAGTTAAGTTAAGTTAAGTTAAGTTAAGTTAAGTTAAGTTAAGTTAAGTTAAGTTAAGTTAAGTTAAGTTAAGTTAAGTTAAGTTAAGTTAAGTTAAGTTAAGTTAAGTTAAGTTAAGTTAAGTTAAGTTAAGTTAAGTTAAGTTAAGTTAAGTTAAGTTAAGTTAAGTTAAGTTAAGTTAAGTTAAGTTAAGTTAAGTTAAGTTAAGTTAAGTTAAGTTAAGTTAAGTTAAGTTAAGTTAAGTTAAGTTAAGTTAAGTTAAGTTAAGTTAAGTTAAGTTAAGTTAAGTTAAGTTAAGTTAAGTTAAGTTAAGTTAAGTTAAGTTAAGTTAAGTTAAGTTAAGTTAAGTTAAGTTAAGTTAAGTTAAGTTAAGTTAAGTTAAGTTAAGTTAAGTTAAGTTAAGTTAAGTTAAGTTAAGTTAAGTTAAGTTAAGTTAAGTTAAGTTAAGTTAAGTTAAGTTAAGTTAAGTTAAGTTAAGTTAAGTTAAGTTAAGTTAAGTTAAGTTAAGTTAAGTTAAGTTAAGTTAAGTTAAGTTAAGTTAAGTTAAGTTAAGTTAAGTTAAGTTAAGTTAAGTTAAGTTAAGTTAAGTTAAGTTAAGTTAAGTTAAGTTAAGTTAAGTTAAGTTAAGTTAAGTTAAGTTAAGTTAAGTTAAGTTAAGTTAAGTTAAGTTAAGTTAAGTTAAGTTAAGTTAAGTTAAGTTAAGTTAAGTTAAGTTAAGTTAAGTTAAGTTAAGTTAAGTTAAGTTAAGTTAAGTTAAGTTAAGTTAAGTTAAGTTAAGTTAAGTTAAGTTAAGTTAAGTTAAGTTAAGTTAAGTTAAGTTAAGTTAAGTTAAGTTAAGTTAAGTTAAGTTAAGTTAAGTTAAGTTAAGTTAAGTTAAGTTAAGTTAAGTTAAGTTAAGTTAAGTTAAGTTAAGTTAAGTTAAGTTAAGTTAAGTTAAGTTAAGTTAAGTTAAGTTAAGTTAAGTTAAGTTAAGTTAAGTTAAGTTAAGTTAAGTTAAGTTAAGTTAAGTTAAGTTAAGTTAAGTTAAGTTAAGTTAAGTTAAGTTAAGTTAAGTTAAGTTAAGTTAAGTTAAGTTAAGTTAAGTTAAGTTAAGTTAAGTTAAGTTAAGTTAAGTTAAGTTAAGTTAAGTTAAGTTAAGTTAAGTTAAGTTAAGTTAAGTTAAGTTAAGTTAAGTTAAGTTAAGTTAAGTTAAGTTAAGTTAAGTTAAGTTAAGTTAAGTTAAGTTAAGTTAAGTTAAGTTAAGTTAAGTTAAGTTAAGTTAAGTTAAGTTAAGTTAAGTTAAGTTAAGTTAAGTTAAGTTAAGTTAAGTTAAGTTAAGTTAAGTTAAGTTAAGTTAAGTTAAGTTAAGTTAAGTTAAGTTAAGTTAAGTTAAGTTAAGTTAAGTTAAGTTAAGTTAAGTTAAGTTAAGTTAAGTTAAGTTAAGTTAAGTTAAGTTAAGTTAAGTTAAGTTAAGTTAAGTTAAGTTAAGTTAAGTTAAGTTAAGTTAAGTTAAGTTAAGTTAAGTTAAGTTAAGTTAAGTTAAGTTAAGTTAAGTTAAGTTAAGTTAAGTTAAGTTAAGTTAAGTTAAGTTAAGTTAAGTTAAGTTAAGTTAAGTTAAGTTAAGTTAAGTTAAGTTAAGTTAAGTTAAGTTAAGTTAAGTTAAGTTAAGTTAAGTTAAGTTAAGTTAAGTTAAGTTAAGTTAAGTTAAGTTAAGTTAAGTTAAGTTAAGTTAAGTTAAGTTAAGTTAAGTTAAGTTAAGTTAAGTTAAGTTAAGTTAAGTTAAGTTAAGTTAAGTTAAGTTAAGTTAAGTTAAGTTAAGTTAAGTTAAGTTAAGTTAAGTTAAGTTAAGTTAAGTTAAGTTAAGTTAAGTTAAGTTAAGTTAAGTTAAGTTAAGTTAAGTTAAGTTAAGTTAAGTTAAGTTAAGTTAAGTTAAGTTAAGTTAAGTTAAGTTAAGTTAAGTTAAGTTAAGTTAAGTTAAGTTAAGTTAAGTTAAGTTAAGTTAAGTTAAGTTAAGTTAAGTTAAGTTAAGTTAAGTTAAGTTAAGTTAAGTTAAGTTAAGTTAAGTTAAGTTAAGTTAAGTTAAGTTAAGTTAAGTTAAGTTAAGTTAAGTTAAGTTAAGTTAAGTTAAGTTAAGTTAAGTTAAGTTAAGTTAAGTTAAGTTAAGTTAAGTTAAGTTAAGTTAAGTTAAGTTAAGTTAAGTTAAGTTAAGTTAAGTTAAGTTAAGTTAAGTTAAGTTAAGTTAAGTTAAGTTAAGTTAAGTTAAGTTAAGTTAAGTTAAGTTAAGTTAAGTTAAGTTAAGTTAAGTTAAGTTAAGTTAAGTTAAGTTAAGTTAAGTTAAGTTAAGTTAAGTTAAGTTAAGTTAAGTTAAGTTAAGTTAAGTTAAGTTAAGTTAAGTTAAGTTAAGTTAAGTTAAGTTAAGTTAAGTTAAGTTAAGTTAAGTTAAGTTAAGTTAAGTTAAGTTAAGTTAAGTTAAGTTAAGTTAAGTTAAGTTAAGTTAAGTTAAGTTAAGTTAAGTTAAGTTAAGTTAAGTTAAGTTAAGTTAAGTTAAGTTAAGTTAAGTTAAGTTAAGTTAAGTTAAGTTAAGTTAAGTTAAGTTAAGTTAAGTTAAGTTAAGTTAAGTTAAGTTAAGTTAAGTTAAGTTAAGTTAAGTTAAGTTAAGTTAAGTTAAGTTAAGTTAAGTTAAGTTAAGTTAAGTTAAGTTAAGTTAAGTTAAGTTAAGTTAAGTTAAGTTAAGTTAAGTTAAGTTAAGTTAAGTTAAGTTAAGTTAAGTTAAGTTAAGTTAAGTTAAGTTAAGTTAAGTTAAGTTAAGTTAAGTTAAGTTAAGTTAAGTTAAGTTAAGTTAAGTTAAGTTAAGTTAAGTTAAGTTAAGTTAAGTTAAGTTAAGTTAAGTTAAGTTAAGTTAAGTTAAGTTAAGTTAAGTTAAGTTAAGTTAAGTTAAGTTAAGTTAAGTTAAGTTAAGTTAAGTTAAGTTAAGTTAAGTTAAGTTAAGTTAAGTTAAGTTAAGTTAAGTTAAGTTAAGTTAAGTTAAGTTAAGTTAAGTTAAGTTAAGTTAAGTTAAGTTAAGTTAAGTTAAGTTAAGTTAAGTTAAGTTAAGTTAAGTTAAGTTAAGTTAAGTTAAGTTAAGTTAAGTTAAGTTAAGTTAAGTTAAGTTAAGTTAAGTTAAGTTAAGTTAAGTTAAGTTAAGTTAAGTTAAGTTAAGTTAAGTTAAGTTAAGTTAAGTTAAGTTAAGTTAAGTTAAGTTAAGTTAAGTTAAGTTAAGTTAAGTTAAGTTAAGTTAAGTTAAGTTAAGTTAAGTTAAGTTAAGTTAAGTTAAGTTAAGTTAAGTTAAGTTAAGTTAAGTTAAGTTAAGTTAAGTTAAGTTAAGTTAAGTTAAGTTAAGTTAAGTTAAGTTAAGTTAAGTTAAGTTAAGTTAAGTTAAGTTAAGTTAAGTTAAGTTAAGTTAAGTTAAGTTAAGTTAAGTTAAGTTAAGTTAAGTTAAGTTAAGTTAAGTTAAGTTAAGTTAAGTTAAGTTAAGTTAAGTTAAGTTAAGTTAAGTTAAGTTAAGTTAAGTTAAGTTAAGTTAAGTTAAGTTAAGTTAAGTTAAGTTAAGTTAAGTTAAGTTAAGTTAAGTTAAGTTAAGTTAAGTTAAGTTAAGTTAAGTTAAGTTAAGTTAAGTTAAGTTAAGTTAAGTTAAGTTAAGTTAAGTTAAGTTAAGTTAAGTTAAGTTAAGTTAAGTTAAGTTAAGTTAAGTTAAGTTAAGTTAAGTTAAGTTAAGTTAAGTTAAGTTAAGTTAAGTTAAGTTAAGTTAAGTTAAGTTAAGTTAAGTTAAGTTAAGTTAAGTTAAGTTAAGTTAAGTTAAGTTAAGTTAAGTTAAGTTAAGTTAAGTTAAGTTAAGTTAAGTTAAGTTAAGTTAAGTTAAGTTAAGTTAAGTTAAGTTAAGTTAAGTTAAGTTAAGTTAAGTTAAGTTAAGTTAAGTTAAGTTAAGTTAAGTTAAGTTAAGTTAAGTTAAGTTAAGTTAAGTTAAGTTAAGTTAAGTTAAGTTAAGTTAAGTTAAGTTAAGTTAAGTTAAGTTAAGTTAAGTTAAGTTAAGTTAAGTTAAGTTAAGTTAAGTTAAGTTAAGTTAAGTTAAGTTAAGTTAAGTTAAGTTAAGTTAAGTTAAGTTAAGTTAAGTTAAGTTAAGTTAAGTTAAGTTAAGTTAAGTTAAGTTAAGTTAAGTTAAGTTAAGTTAAGTTAAGTTAAGTTAAGTTAAGTTAAGTTAAGTTAAGTTAAGTTAAGTTAAGTTAAGTTAAGTTAAGTTAAGTTAAGTTAAGTTAAGTTAAGTTAAGTTAAGTTAAGTTAAGTTAAGTTAAGTTAAGTTAAGTTAAGTTAAGTTAAGTTAAGTTAAGTTAAGTTAAGTTAAGTTAAGTTAAGTTAAGTTAAGTTAAGTTAAGTTAAGTTAAGTTAAGTTAAGTTAAGTTAAGTTAAGTTAAGTTAAGTTAAGTTAAGTTAAGTTAAGTTAAGTTAAGTTAAGTTAAGTTAAGTTAAGTTAAGTTAAGTTAAGTTAAGTTAAGTTAAGTTAAGTTAAGTTAAGTTAAGTTAAGTTAAGTTAAGTTAAGTTAAGTTAAGTTAAGTTAAGTTAAGTTAAGTTAAGTTAAGTTAAGTTAAGTTAAGTTAAGTTAAGTTAAGTTAAGTTAAGTTAAGTTAAGTTAAGTTAAGTTAAGTTAAGTTAAGTTAAGTTAAGTTAAGTTAAGTTAAGTTAAGTTAAGTTAAGTTAAGTTAAGTTAAGTTAAGTTAAGTTAAGTTAAGTTAAGTTAAGTTAAGTTAAGTTAAGTTAAGTTAAGTTAAGTTAAGTTAAGTTAAGTTAAGTTAAGTTAAGTTAAGTTAAGTTAAGTTAAGTTAAGTTAAGTTAAGTTAAGTTAAGTTAAGTTAAGTTAAGTTAAGTTAAGTTAAGTTAAGTTAAGTTAAGTTAAGTTAAGTTAAGTTAAGTTAAGTTAAGTTAAGTTAAGTTAAGTTAAGTTAAGTTAAGTTAAGTTAAGTTAAGTTAAGTTAAGTTAAGTTAAGTTAAGTTAAGTTAAGTTAAGTTAAGTTAAGTTAAGTTAAGTTAAGTTAAGTTAAGTTAAGTTAAGTTAAGTTAAGTTAAGTTAAGTTAAGTTAAGTTAAGTTAAGTTAAGTTAAGTTAAGTTAAGTTAAGTTAAGTTAAGTTAAGTTAAGTTAAGTTAAGTTAAGTTAAGTTAAGTTAAGTTAAGTTAAGTTAAGTTAAGTTAAGTTAAGTTAAGTTAAGTTAAGTTAAGTTAAGTTAAGTTAAGTTAAGTTAAGTTAAGTTAAGTTAAGTTAAGTTAAGTTAAGTTAAGTTAAGTTAAGTTAAGTTAAGTTAAGTTAAGTTAAGTTAAGTTAAGTTAAGTTAAGTTAAGTTAAGTTAAGTTAAGTTAAGTTAAGTTAAGTTAAGTTAAGTTAAGTTAAGTTAAGTTAAGTTAAGTTAAGTTAAGTTAAGTTAAGTTAAGTTAAGTTAAGTTAAGTTAAGTTAAGTTAAGTTAAGTTAAGTTAAGTTAAGTTAAGTTAAGTTAAGTTAAGTTAAGTTAAGTTAAGTTAAGTTAAGTTAAGTTAAGTTAAGTTAAGTTAAGTTAAGTTAAGTTAAGTTAAGTTAAGTTAAGTTAAGTTAAGTTAAGTTAAGTTAAGTTAAGTTAAGTTAAGTTAAGTTAAGTTAAGTTAAGTTAAGTTAAGTTAAGTTAAGTTAAGTTAAGTTAAGTTAAGTTAAGTTAAGTTAAGTTAAGTTAAGTTAAGTTAAGTTAAGTTAAGTTAAGTTAAGTTAAGTTAAGTTAAGTTAAGTTAAGTTAAGTTAAGTTAAGTTAAGTTAAGTTAAGTTAAGTTAAGTTAAGTTAAGTTAAGTTAAGTTAAGTTAAGTTAAGTTAAGTTAAGTTAAGTTAAGTTAAGTTAAGTTAAGTTAAGTTAAGTTAAGTTAAGTTAAGTTAAGTTAAGTTAAGTTAAGTTAAGTTAAGTTAAGTTAAGTTAAGTTAAGTTAAGTTAAGTTAAGTTAAGTTAAGTTAAGTTAAGTTAAGTTAAGTTAAGTTAAGTTAAGTTAAGTTAAGTTAAGTTAAGTTAAGTTAAGTTAAGTTAAGTTAAGTTAAGTTAAGTTAAGTTAAGTTAAGTTAAGTTAAGTTAAGTTAAGTTAAGTTAAGTTAAGTTAAGTTAAGTTAAGTTAAGTTAAGTTAAGTTAAGTTAAGTTAAGTTAAGTTAAGTTAAGTTAAGTTAAGTTAAGTTAAGTTAAGTTAAGTTAAGTTAAGTTAAGTTAAGTTAAGTTAAGTTAAGTTAAGTTAAGTTAAGTTAAGTTAAGTTAAGTTAAGTTAAGTTAAGTTAAGTTAAGTTAAGTTAAGTTAAGTTAAGTTAAGTTAAGTTAAGTTAAGTTAAGTTAAGTTAAGTTAAGTTAAGTTAAGTTAAGTTAAGTTAAGTTAAGTTAAGTTAAGTTAAGTTAAGTTAAGTTAAGTTAAGTTAAGTTAAGTTAAGTTAAGTTAAGTTAAGTTAAGTTAAGTTAAGTTAAGTTAAGTTAAGTTAAGTTAAGTTAAGTTAAGTTAAGTTAAGTTAAGTTAAGTTAAGTTAAGTTAAGTTAAGTTAAGTTAAGTTAAGTTAAGTTAAGTTAAGTTAAGTTAAGTTAAGTTAAGTTAAGTTAAGTTAAGTTAAGTTAAGTTAAGTTAAGTTAAGTTAAGTTAAGTTAAGTTAAGTTAAGTTAAGTTAAGTTAAGTTAAGTTAAGTTAAGTTAAGTTAAGTTAAGTTAAGTTAAGTTAAGTTAAGTTAAGTTAAGTTAAGTTAAGTTAAGTTAAGTTAAGTTAAGTTAAGTTAAGTTAAGTTAAGTTAAGTTAAGTTAAGTTAAGTTAAGTTAAGTTAAGTTAAGTTAAGTTAAGTTAAGTTAAGTTAAGTTAAGTTAAGTTAAGTTAAGTTAAGTTAAGTTAAGTTAAGTTAAGTTAAGTTAAGTTAAGTTAAGTTAAGTTAAGTTAAGTTAAGTTAAGTTAAGTTAAGTTAAGTTAAGTTAAGTTAAGTTAAGTTAAGTTAAGTTAAGTTAAGTTAAGTTAAGTTAAGTTAAGTTAAGTTAAGTTAAGTTAAGTTAAGTTAAGTTAAGTTAAGTTAAGTTAAGTTAAGTTAAGTTAAGTTAAGTTAAGTTAAGTTAAGTTAAGTTAAGTTAAGTTAAGTTAAGTTAAGTGAAGTTAAGTTAAGTTAAGTTAAGTTAAGTTAAGTTAAGTTAAGTTAAGTTAAGTTAAGTTAAGTTAAGTTAAGTTAAGTTAAGTTAAGTTAAGTTAAGTTAAGTTAAGTTAAGTTAAGTTAAGTTAAGTTAAGTTAAGTTAAGTTAAGTTAAGTTAAGTTAAGTTAAGTTAAGTTAAGTTAAGTTAAGTTAAGTTAAGTTAAGTTAAGTTAAGTTAAGTTAAGTTAAGTTAAGTTAAGTTAAGTTAAGTTAAGTTAAGTTAAGTTAAGTTAAGTTAAGTTAAGTTAAGTTAAGTTAAGTTAAGTTAAGTTAAGTTAAGTTAAGTTAAGTTAAGTTAAGTTAAGTTAAGTTAAGTTAAGTTAAGTTAAGTTAAGTTAAGTTAAGTTAAGTTAAGTTAAGTTAAGTTAAGTTAAGTTAAGTTAAGTTAAGTTAAGTTAAGTTAAGTTAAGTTAAGTTAAGTTAAGTTAAGTTAAGTTAAGTTAAGTTAAGTTAAGTTAAGTTAAGTTAAGTTAAGTTAAGTTAAGTTAAGTTAAGTTAAGTTAAGTTAAGTTAAGTTAAGTTAAGTTAAGTTAAGTTAAGTTAAGTTAAGTTAAGTTAAGTTAAGTTAAGTTAAGTTAAGTTAAGTTAAGTTAAGTTAAGTTAAGTTAAGTTAAGTTAAGTTAAGTTAAGTTAAGTTAAGTTAAGTTAAGTTAAGTTAAGTTAAGTTAAGTTAAGTTAAGTTAAGTTAAGTTAAGTTAAGTTAAGTTAAGTTAAGTTAAGTTAAGTTAAGTTAAGTTAAGTTAAGTTAAGTTAAGTTAAGTTAAGTTAAGTTAAGTTAAGTTAAGTTAAGTTAAGTTAAGTTAAGTTAAGTTAAGTTAAGTTAAGTTAAGTTAAGTTAAGTTAAGTTAAGTTAAGTTAAGTTAAGTTAAGTTAAGTTAAGTTAAGTTAAGTTAAGTTAAGTTAAGTTAAGTTAAGTTAAGTTAAGTTAAGTTAAGTTAAGTTAAGTTAAGTTAAGTTAAGTTAAGTTAAGTTAAGTTAAGTTAAGTTAAGTTAAGTTAAGTTAAGTTAAGTTAAGTTAAGTTAAGTTAAGTTAAGTTAAGTTAAGTTAAGTTAAGTTAAGTTAAGTTAAGTTAAGTTAAGTTAAGTTAAGTTAAGTTAAGTTAAGTTAAGTTAAGTTAAGTTAAGTTAAGTTAAGTTAAGTTAAGTTAAGTTAAGTTAAGTTAAGTTAAGTTAAGTTAAGTTAAGTTAAGTTAAGTTAAGTTAAGTTAGTTAAGTTAAGTTAAGTTAAGTTAAGTTAAGTTAAGTTAAGTTAAGTTAAGTTAAGTTAAGTTAAGTTAAGTTAAGTTAAGTTAAGTTAAGTTAAGTTAAGTTAAGTTAAGTTAAGTTAAGTTAAGTTAAGTTAAGTTAAGTTAAGTTAAGTTAAGTTAAGTTAAGTTAAGTTAAGTTAAGTTAAGTTAAGTTAAGTTAAGTTAAGTTAAGTTAAGTTAAGTTAAGTTAAGTAAGTTAAGTTAAGTTAAGTTAAGTTAAGTTAAGTTAAGTTAAGTTTAAGTTAAGTTAAGTTAAGTTAAGTTAAGTTAAGTTAAGTTAAGTTAAGTTAAGTTAAGTTAAGTTAAGTTAAGTTAAGTTAAGTTAAGTTAAGTTAAGTTAAGTTAAGTTAAGTTAAGTTAAGTTAAGTTAAGTTAAGTAAGTTAAGTTAAGTTAAGTTAAGTTAAGTTAAGTTAAGTTAAGTTAAGTTAAGTTAAGTTAAGTTAAGTTAAGTTAAGTTAAGTTAAGTTAAGTTAAGTTAAGTTAAGTTAAGTTAGTTAAGTTAAGTTAAGTTAAGTTAAGTTAAGTTAAGTTAAGTTAAGTTAAGTTAAGTTAAGTTAAGTTAAGTTAAGTTAAGTTAAGTTAGTTAAGTTAAGTTAAGTTAAGTTAAGTTAAGTTAAGTTAAGTTAAGTTAAGTTAAGTTAAGTTAAGTTAAGTTAAGTTAAGTTAAGTTAAGTTAAGTTAAGTTAAGTTAAGTTAAGTTAAGTTAAGTTAAGTTAAGTTAAGTTAAGTTAAGTTAAGTTAAGTTAAGTTAAGTTAAGTTAAGTTAAGTTAAGTTAAGTTAAGTTAAGTTAAGTTAAGTTAAGTTAAGTTAAGTTAAGTTAAGTTAAGTTAAGTTAAGTTAAGTTAAGTTAAGTTAAGTTAAGTTAAGTTAAGTTAAGTTAAGTTAAGTTAAGTTAAGTTAAGTTAAGTTAAGTTAAGTTAAGTTAAGTTAAGTTAAGTTAAGTTAAGTTAAGTTAAGTTAAGTTAAGTTAAGTTAAGTTAAGTTAAGTTAAGTTAAGTTAAGTTAAGTTAAGTTAAGTTAAGTTAAGTTAAGTTAAGTTAAGTTAAGTTAAGTTAAGTTAAGTTAAGTTAAGTTAAGTTAAGTTAAGTTAAGTTAAGTTAAGTTAAGTTAAGTTAAGTTAAGTTAAGTTAAGTTAAGTTAAGTTAAGTTAAGTTAAGTTAAGTTAAGTTAAGTTAAGTTAAGTTAAGTTAAGTTAAGTTAAGTTAAGTTAAGTTAAGTTAAGTTAAGTTAAGTTAAGTTAAGTTAAGTTAAGTTAAGTTAAGTTAAGTTAAGTTAAGTTAAGTTAAGTTAAGTTAAGTTAAGTTAAGTTAAGTTAAGTTAAGTTAAGTTAAGTTAAGTTAAGTTAAGTTAAGTTAAGTTAAGTTAAGTTAAGTTAAGTTAAGTTAAGTTAAGTTAAGTTAAGTTAAGTTAAGTTAAGTTAAGTTAAGTTAAGTTAAGTTAAGTTAAGTTAAGTTAAGTTAAGTTAAGTTAAGTTAAGTTAAGTTAAGTTAAGTTAAGTTAAGTTAAGTTAAGTTAAGTTAAGTTAAGTTAAGTTAAGTTAAGTTAAGTTAAGTTAAGTTAAGTTAAGTTAAGTTAAGTTAAGTTAAGTTAAGTTAAGTTAAGTTAAGTTAAGTTAAGTTAAGTTAAGTTAAGTTAAGTTAAGTTAAGTTAAGTTAAGTTAAGTTAAGTTAAGTTAAGTTAAGTTAAGTTAAGTTAAGTTAAGTTAAGTTAAGTTAAGTTAAGTTAAGTTAAGTTAAGTTAAGTTAAGTTAAGTTAAGTTAAGTTAAGTTAAGTTAAGTTAAGTTAAGTTAAGTTAAGTTAAGTTAAGTTAAGTTAAGTTAAGTTAAGTTAAGTTAAGTTAAGTTAAGTTAAGTTAAGTTAAGTTAAGTTAAGTTAAGTTAAGTTAAGTTAAGTTAAGTTAAGTTAAGTTAAGTTAAGTTAAGTTAAGTTAAGTTAAGTTAAGTTAAGTTAAGTTAAGTTAAGTTAAGTTAAGTTAAGTTAAGTTAAGTTAAGTTAAGTTAAGTTAAGTTAAGTTAAGTTAAGTTAAGTTAAGTTAAGTTAAGTTAAGTTAAGTTAAGTTAAGTTAAGTTAAGTTAAGTTAAGTTAAGTTAAGTTAAGTTAAGTTAAGTTAAGTTAAGTTAAGTTAAGTTAAGTTAAGTTAAGTTAAGTTAAGTTAAGTTAAGTTAAGTTAAGTTAAGTTAAGTTAAGTTAAGTTAAGTTAAGTTAAGTTAAGTTAAGTTAAGTTAAGTTAAGTTAAGTTAAGTTAAGTTAAGTTAAGTTAAGTTAAGTTAAGTTAAGTTAAGTTAAGTTAAGTTAAGTTAAGTTAAGTTAAGTTAAGTTAAGTTAAGTTAAGTTAAGTTAAGTTAAGTTAAGTTAAGTTAAGTTAAGTTAAGTTAAGTTAAGTTAAGTTAAGTTAAGTTAAGTTAAGTTAAGTTAAGTTAAGTTAAGTTAAGTTAAGTTAAGTTAAGTTAAGTTAAGTTAAGTTAAGTTAAGTTAAGTTAAGTTAAGTTAAGTTAAGTTAAGTTAAGTTAAGTTAAGTTAAGTTAAGTTAAGTTAAGTTAAGTTAAGTTAAGTTAAGTTAAGTTAAGTTAAGTTAAGTTAAGTTAAGTTAAGTTAAGTTAAGTTAAGTTAAGTTAAGTTAAGTTAAGTTAAGTTAAGTTAAGTTAAGTTAAGTTAAGTTAAGTTAAGTTAAGTTAAGTTAAGTTATAAGTTAAGTTAAGTTAAGTTAAGTTAAGTTAAGTTAAGTTAAGTTAAGTTAAGTTAAGTTAAGTTAAGTTAAGTTAAGTTAAGTTAAGTTAAGTTAAGTTAAGTTAAGTTAAGTTAAGTTAAGTTAAGTTAAGTTAAGTTAAGTTAAGTTAAGTTAAGTTAAGTTAAGTTAAGTTAAGTTAAGTTAAGTTAAGTTAAGTTAAGTTAAGTTAAGTTAAGTTAAGTTAAGTTAAGTTAAGTTAAGTTAAGTTAAGTTAAGTTAAGTTAAGTTAAGTTAAGTTAAGTTAAGTTAAGTTAAGTTAAGTTAAGTTAAGTTAAGTTAAGTTAAGTTAAGTTAAGTTAAGTTAAGTTAAGTTAAGTTAAGTTAAGTTAAGTTAAGTTAAGTTAAGTTAAGTTAAGTTAAGTTAAGTTAAGTTAAGTTAAGTTAAGTTAAGTTAAGTTAAGTTAAGTTAAGTTAAGTTAAGTTAAGTTAAGTTAAGTTAAGTTAAGTTAAGTTAAGTTAAGTTAAGTTAAGTTAAGTTAAGTTAAGTTAAGTTAAGTTAAGTTAAGTTAAGTTAAGTTAAGTTAAGTTAAGTTAAGTTAAGTTAAGTTAAGTTAAGTTAAGTTAAGTTAAGTTAAGTTAAGTTAAGTTAAGTTAAGTTAAGTTAAGTTAAGTTAAGTTAAGTTAAGTTAAGTTAAGTTAAGTTAAGTTAAGTTAAGTTAAGTTAAGTTAAGTTAAGTTAAGTTAAGTTAAGTTAAGTTAAGTTAAGTTAAGTTAAGTTAAGTTAAGTTAAGTTAAGTTAAGTTAAGTTAAGTTAAGTTAAGTTAAGTTAAGTTAAGTTAAGTTAAGTTAAGTTAAGTTAAGTTAAGTTAAGTTAAGTTAAGTTAAGTTAAGTTAAGTTAAGTTAAGTTAAGTTAAGTTAAGTTAAGTTAAGTTAAGTTAAGTTAAGTTAAGTTAAGTTAAGTTAAGTTAAGTTAAGTTAAGTTAAGTTAAGTTAAGTTAAGTTAAGTTAAGTTAAGTTAAGTTAAGTTAAGTTAAGTTAAGTTAAGTTAAGTTAAGTTAAGTTAAGTTAAGTTAAGTTAAGTTAAGTTAAGTTAAGTTAAGTTAAGTTAAGTTAAGTTAAGTTAAGTTAAGTTAAGTTAAGTTAAGTTAAGTTAAGTTAAGTTAAGTTAAGTTAAGTTAAGTTAAGTTAAGTTAAGTTAAGTTAAGTTAAGTTAAGTTAAGTTAAGTTAAGTTAAGTTAAGTAAGTTAAGTTAAGTTAAGTTAAGTTAAGTTAAGTTAAGTTAAGTTAAGTTAAGTTAAGTTAAGTTAAGTTAAGTTAAGTTAAGTTAAGTTAAGTTAAGTTAAGTTAAGTTAAGTTAAGTTAAGTTAAGTTAAGTTAAGTTAAGTTAAGTTAAGTTAAGTTAAGTTAAGTTAAGTTAAGTTAAGTTAAGTTAAGTTAAGTTAAGTTAAGTTAAGTTAAGTTAAGTTAAGTTAAGTTAAGTTAAGTTAAGTTAAGTTAAGTTAAGTTAAGTTAAGTTAAGTTAAGTTAAGTTAAGTTAAGTTAAGTTAAGTTAAGTTAAGTTAAGTTAAGTTAAGTTAAGTTAAGTTAAGTTAAGTTAAGTTAAGTTAAGTTAAGTTAAGTTAAGTTAAGTTAAGTTAAGTTAAGTTAAGTTAAGTTAAGTTAAGTTAAGTTAAGTTAAGTTAAGTTAAGTTAAGTTAAGTTAAGTTAAGTTAAGTTAAGTTAAGTTAAGTTAAGTTAAGTTAAGTTAAGTTAAGTTAAGTTAAGTTAAGTTAAGTTAAGTTAAGTTAAGTTAAGTTAAGTTAAGTTAAGTTAAGTTAAGTTAAGTTAAGTTAAGTTAAGTTAAGTTAAGTTAAGTTAAGTTAAGTTAAGTTAAGTTAAGTTAAGTTAAGTTAAGTTAAGTTAAGTTAAGTTAAGTTAAGTTAAGTTAAGTTAAGTTAAGTTAAGTTAAGTTAAGTTAAGTTAAGTTAAGTTAAGTTAAGTTAAGTTAAGTTAAGTTAAGTTAAGTTAAGTTAAGTTAAGTTAAGTTAAGTTAAGTTAAGTTAAGTTAAGTTAAGTTAAGTTAAGTTAAGTTAAGTTAAGTTAAGTTAAGTTAAGTTAAGTTAAGTTAAGTTAAGTTAAGTTAAGTTAAGTTAAGTTAAGTTAAGTTAAGTTAAGTTAAGTTAAGTTAAGTTAAGTTAAGTTAAGTTAAGTTAAGTTAAGTTAAGTTAAGTTAAGTTAAGTTAAGTTAAGTTAAGTTAAGTTAAGTTAAGTTAAGTTAAGTTAAGTTAAGTTAAGTTAAGTTAAGTTAAGTTAAGTTAAGTTAAGTTAAGTTAAGTTAAGTTAAGTTAAGTTAAGTTAAGTTAAGTTAAGTTAAGTTAAGTTAAGTTAAGTTAAGTTAAGTTAAGTTAAGTTAAGTTAAGTTAAGTTAAGTTAAGTTAAGTTAAGTTAAGTTAAGTTAAGTTAAGTTAAGTTAAGTTAAGTTAAGTTAAGTTAAGTTAAGTTAAGTTAAGTTAAGTTAAGTTAAGTTAAGTTAAGTTAAGTTAAGTTAAGTTAAGTTAAGTTAAGTTAAGTTAAGTTAAGTTAAGTTAAGTTAAGTTAAGTTAAGTTAAGTTAAGTTAAGTTAAGTTAAGTTAAGTTAAGTTAAGTTAAGTTAAGTTAAGTTAAGTTAAGTTAAGTTAAGTTAAGTTAAGTTAAGTTAAGTTAAGTTAAGTTAAGTTAAGTTAAGTTAAGTTAAGTTAAGTTAAGTTAAGTTAAGTTAAGTTAAGTTAAGTTAAGTTAAGTTAAGTTAAGTTAAGTTAAGTTAAGTTAAGTTAAGTTAAGTTAAGTTAAGTTAAGTTAAGTTAAGTTAAGTTAAGTTAAGTTAA